>JAVTVY010040159.1:0-191272 GCA_036873755.1 Hanleya hanleyi | reverse complement strand
CCGCCATTATCCGCCATTTTCCCACAATGGCGGTCACCTTCCGCCATTAGCCGCCATTTTCCAACAATGGCGGTCAGACAAGTCTGGACATGTCCAAAGGTCACGCCCCATTCACCCAAACCGGAAGTGACGTCATTTTTACATCCGGGTGAAATAGGCGTGGATTTAACCTCTCCCCACATTGACGCGCGCGCCGGGGCCCGCCGGGAAAACACCCCGGAGGGTTGAACGTTGGAACTCTTCTGGGTTTGGAGGTAGTTTTAGTGAAAACCGGAAGTGACGTCACACACACACACTTGCGCAGACCCACCAAACCACGTCCGAAGATGAACGCCATTGTGGGGGGAAAAAAAACCCCCAGTACATCAACACACACAAACAAGTCTAGACATGTACCAAAGGTCACGCCCCATTCACCCCAACCGGAAGTGACGTCACAACCCACGTGACCTGCGCAGCAGAATGGATACGACACCCTAGTGTAACCCCCTCACCTAGGCTTCACATGGATACCTCACTCGATCCCATCGGCCCATGAGAAACCCCGCTCGAGCCCAAAACGTCTATGTTCATAGCCTTGGGCCACCGCGCATGCGCAGAATGCCGCTATGTCAACCCCACACCCAGCCCATCAGATGCCCCTTCACGAATGCTTCACTTTGATACCTCATATGACCCCATTGGACCATGAGTAACTCCCCTAGCTCCAAAATGGCTATTTCCATACCCTTGGGCCACCGCGCATGCGCAGAATGGTGACAACTCCCGAGCCGCTAGTGCAGTCAGATGCCCCCTCACCTAGGCTTCACTTTGATACCTCACTCGACCCCATTGGACCATGAGTAACTCCCCTAGCTCTCAAAATGTCTATTTCCATACCCTTGGGCCACCGCGCATGCGCAGCATGACCCTATGTCAACCCCACACCCAGCCTATTAGACGCCCCTTCACGCATGCTTCATTTTGATACCTCACTCGACCCCATCGGCCCATGAGTGCCTCCCCTAGCTCCAACACGTCTATTTCCATACCCTTGGGCCACCGCGCATGCGCAGAATGCCACTATTTCAACCCCACACCCAGCCCGTCAGCAGCCCCTTCACGAATGCTTCACTTTGATACCTCATATGACCCCATTGGACCATGAGTAACTCCCCTAGCTCCAAAATGGCTATTTCCATACACTTGGGCCACCGCGCATGCGCAGAATGCCACTAGTTCAACCCCACATCCAGCCCATCAGATGCCCCCTCACATAGGCTTCACTTTGATACCTCATATGACCCCATTGGACCATGAGTAACTCCCCTAGCTCCAAAACGTCTATTTCCATACCCTTGGTCCACACGAGTTGTCTCCCTTGTGTCAATGTGTGCAGATGGCGCTATGGTTTGGATCGACGCCGTGATGTGCCGTGACATGCCTTGATCTCTCACTCGATGCCGCCATCTTGTACCCCACACGCCGCCATCTTGGTCCCACACCGCCGCCATCTTGGTCCCACATCAGCCGCCATCTTGGTCCCACTCTCACAGCCGCCATCTTGACCCCACTCCCACAGCCGCCATCTTGGTCCCACTCCCACAGCCGCCATCTTGGTCCCACTCCCACAACCGCCAATATGCAGATCGAGTTGTCTCCCCCTAGTGCGGGTTTTTGCCACCAATGTGTACAGATGGCGCCACCATCGGATGTTGTGACGTCATAGTTACATCCGGGTGAAATAGGACTCAGATCACCCTTACCCTACTACTTCTGCGTAATGGACAGAATGCAATTTCCTTTCCATTGGTATATACACAATATATGTATATTTTCGTCCATAAATAAAATATACCATGGTGACTATAGTGCAGGGAGGGAGTACCTTCCATTTGTTATATTTTTATACACAATAAATTGTAACTTCAGATGAATAAATTAACAAAACCACAGGTGGACTTTTTTTTTTCACACTGGCACTAATACGCTTCCGTAAGCGTATTAGTGCCAGTGTGGAAAAAAAAAATTCCGAGATTTATCTCCTAATTAGGAGATAATAAGTCCTAATTAGGAGATAATAAGTCCTAATTAGGAGATAATTTTCTCCTAATTAGGAGATATTATGTCCTAATTAGGAGATAAATCTGGGAATTTTTTTTTTCTCACTGGCACTAATACGCTTCCGTAATTTTCAACGAGGACTATATGTGTTTAGTATTATATAGCAAGATGAAATCCAAAATATTTTCCTAAAGACAAATACCCCGGTATATGAAAAGTGACATAATTTCCTGGGATATTATTTCCTTTGATACCGGTGCTGCTCTTGAAACATTCAACTTACTAGCTAAGATTCATAGCGTCTCCCTTCCCTCAACGCTATGTCGACGACAAATACATTTCCCTGGTAGTAACCCGAACATCTCCATGGCGCCCTATTGGATCTTCATTAACTTGAGAAAATGGGCCGCCATGAATAAAAATACAGAAATGGCAGACTAAATGGTCCTTCGTCGGTCATATATTAATTACAGACGTTAAAATTATCCCTATGGAGTCTCAAAATCACCTGAAATCGAGGGTCAAGGAGATGGGCATTTCCGTTATAATAGACCCCGTGTATACAGGGGATGATGATCACAACATCGATTATGGTATTTTTATTCATGGCGGCCCATTTTCTCAAGTTAATGAAGGTTCAATATGGCGCAAACGGCAAAGGTAATAATAAGTGCGCCATGGAGATGTTCGAGTTACCACCAGGGAAGTGTATTTGTCGTCGGCATAGCGTTCGGAATCTTAGCTATCAACTTACCCGTGTTTCTCCTTTCCGTTGAATGCTATGGAGTCTGTCCGAACGTTACATCTTCCCTTCTCATGGTTCGTCATGGACGGAGTATACATGCTTTGATAATGGAGGATGGAGGGTTATGCCAACTGCCTGGACCGGCGTGATAGACCTAGCCCAGTTTTTTATTGTATTGCTCAATTCGCTGCGGTTAGCTAAACAGACCTGACCTACATACATGTGTATTTAACGTGAGAACTCAATACAGTTGTTGTGTCCAACATTGAAAAACGCTCGTATTTATAGTCTATACTGATCTGGCACATCACAAATAGGAATCCATATTGGCGTCCATGTTTAAACTCCTTGCAGGCACAGTATCACGCCCTACTCCGAACAGCGCCTGTCAGCAGTACGACTTCTGTTGCCATGGAGATCGGCTTGAAATGAATAGTCAGAAGATACACCTCAAATTAGACGGTAGACTCAACAGAATAGTCAAATCATTTTAGATATATATTTTATCTTCTGAAAAGGGAGAAATACAATGATGACTGTGTGAGCCGAAATACATCCTATACTTTGTGGTGTGCATCACGTGCGGCGGATCACGGTTTACACCTGAGACCCTACACCATTAATGCGCGCGAGGTACTATGACTCAACCACCTCGCTGGGGGTCTAATAACACCCCAGCCACCAGTCAGATTTTTGGACCGGATTCGGGGCCTTCGCGCACATCGCCGGCAGTGACATCATATATAGTAAAATAGATGTTTAACGAAAATTTTGATTACTTTTCAAGTCTGCATAATACCTCCGTTGACCTAGCGTTAAAAAGAATTATCTGGAGATAATTTTCCCTGTTTATCTGGACAGAGCATATGAAAAGTAGTTCGCTCATGTGCAACACTAAAGGAGTTGTTTGGTCGGATTCAAACTGAACCGTGCGTTGGTTGGTTTCCCCTATACGTCATAGCAACGTAGTAAAGGTCAACTTCCGCTATTGGAGGCAGGAATGTTATTGGAGCCTGCGAAATGGAGCATGCGCTGTGGGCAGGTTGACTATGACTTCGACGGAATAGGCCGAGCGGTCGCGAATGGACTGACTTGAAACTTGAAACTTTATTTTTCACTCTGGTCACTTTACACAGCGACATAAGAGGTAAATATGTACATTGGTGGATATAACAATGAGAGCAATTTGTTTTTAACGGTATTCTCAATCATTACATATTGTATTATGGTAACATTCAGTGTTATTGGTTAACACATTTCTAATCTAAATTGTTCATATTTACACTTCTTTTGATATAATATTTATTGGAATAATATAAAATCCATATATACATTGATTACTCTGTTCAATTATTAATTTCCTAGAGCATCCATTTTCTGGTGGAGAATTAGTAGTCTATTCACAAAAATATACATATTAAGAGAGGTAGTAACACTATTACTATTGTATATACACATTTTATATAGAACTAGCCTCTTATAAAACATATTTTACACCATAATTTTGGAGTGTTGATGGAGCTTAATAAATACATGTTTATACTAGCAATTGCATGCAGCGATAACATACGTATTTAATTTGCGAGTAGAAACAATAAAGATAATTAATCATAAGTATTTAAAAAACATGCATGAAATATAATCATTGTCTAAATATATATCTAACTAGTGGTGAATATTGTCTTATTTTCTTGGGAACGCCTTTAAGATGCAACATATAAAGAGGGCGAGCTTTTTCAGGGTATTGCAGTTTGAGCTGTTTAGTAGTTCTCTGTATTTGATTTCACTGTGGTGTGATATATAATACTTTGGTATATATTTGTTTCTCTCTACTGTGAAGGATATACATTCGAAGATATAATGATATTCGTTGCCTATAGATGCACTGTTACAGAGATTACATTTCCTCTCAGTGCGTTCTTTTATTTGTCCATCTACCTGTTTCAATTGGAAGCCGGTGATTACACAGTCTGAATTTCGCCATAGTGTAAGAGAATCTAGGCGGTAAGATTGTGAGGTAAGCTTCTAAAGATATATTGTCTTTGTAAAGCAAGTAATTAACACCTTTTGATGATCTGGATACTTCCCTGAGCCAGTGTTGTAGGTATTGATCCGTTTGTCTCAATTTGATTTGTTTATTTAACCAGTTTGGATTTTCGATCTTCTGTTCAAGCCATATATTGTTAAATCCTAGGGATTTTTGAACATAATCTAACCATTTGCACTTAATTTCTCCATGAATAAAACCATTGTATAGATATTTGTATATTTTGCTTGATAGTTTGTTTTTTCCTTGTAGTAGACGTGCCCAAAAATTTATAGTTCTTCGTTGTATAGTTAGAGATAGTGGGTACCTGCCAAGGTCACCATACAACATAAAATGAGGCGTACATTTCCTGAGATGCAAAATTCTTTTCATGAAATCAGTATGAAGCCTTTCTATCAAGGCGATTTGTTCATACCCCCAGACTTCACATCCATAAAGTGAGAGTGGTAAAACTGTTTGGTCAAATAATGAGAGTTGGAAATCAATAGGTAGATCTAAATTTCTTATCCGTCTATACAGTAGGTACAAGGCCTTTTCAGCTCTAGCAACAATGTCCTTTTTTGCACTTGAAAATGAACTGGTTCGGCTGAAAATTATTCCTAGATACTTATAACTATCAGTTACTTGTAGTTTGATGCCCTGTATGAAAAAATCTACATTGCACTTCCTACTGCCGAAAACGATAATGTTACTTTTTTCTATATTTATTTGCAGTTTCCAAATTTCACAGTATACAGAAAATTCAGCAAGGGCCTGTTGTAATCCTTCCGCAGTATCAGAAAATATGACAGTGTCATCGGCATATAGCAATGCAATAATTTCGATCGAGAGTATTAAGAAGGGGTCATTATTCTCCAGGCGGATACCCTGGGATTTGCTCAGCAAAAAAAATCATTCAAGAATAACGAAAAGAGTAACGGTGACAAGTTCTCTCCTTGTCGGACACCGTTTTGGCACATGAAGTATGGAGAGGTTTGGTTATTGTGCATTACACATGACTTAATGTTATCATACACAATTTGAAATATTTTTCCGGTGATTCCATGGTTGATTATCTTTTTCCATAAGCCTACTTTCCAAGTAGCGGACGACTGCCCGGGGCCGATTCTGTCAAAGTCATCTGACCTCGCGCATTAATGGTGTAGGGATTTTACAGCTCTCAGCCGAAAACTTAATCTGCCGGAAGTGTGGCACACCATATACTATAGGATGTGTGTCGGCTCACGTAGTTCTCCCTTATCAGAAGATAAAATAAAAATCTAAATGAATTGAATATTCCCTTGAGTCTAGCCCCAAAGGATCCCGTCTTAGTTGAGGTGTTTTTCTTGACTTTTCATCTCAAGCCGTTCTCCATGTCCTACAGCTATGGCAAGCCAAAGTGCTTTTTATTCCGAATTTCCGATATCGGGAATTCAATTCCCGATATCGGAAATTCTAATTTCCGATATCGGAAATTGCAATTCCCGATATCCCGATATCGAATTTCCGATATCGGGAATTAGAATTTCCGATATCGGGAATTAGAATTTCCGATATCGGAAATTCAGTGACAATTTTCGATATCGGAAATAGAATTTCCCATATCGGGAATTCAATTTCCGATATCGGGAATTCAATTTCCGATATCGGGAATTCAGTTTCCGTTATCGGAAATAGAATTTCCGATATCGGAAATTGAATTTCCGATATCGGAAATGAAAGCCTGAAAGCTTCCACACCTAAATCTGAATCTGAATCTGAAACTTAAATGATGTGCGGCTAAAAACAGGCATGGGTTCGGATCTTCGACCATAAATAGATGTAAAATCTTTAACAAAAACCTTGTAAACGTTTATATTTTCTAAATGGGCACACTCGTGCCGTTATTTCAGGGGACTTGTGAGCTATTGAAATTGAAAAGGAAAGACGTGCAGTCCTCCTTCTGAAAAACATATGAAATGATTTTCTTTTTATGTATGTTAAAGTGTTTCCTGTCCAAAGGACAATTTAATATGGCGAAAAAAATAGGGGGTCGACCTACTCGTTTTTTGTAAAATTTTATCGCCATAGAGGAATCATGATTTTCGCTTCCAGAAAAAGTGCGGATTTTGGTCCTCCAGATATTCAATTCCGGACACGATTAACTCTGTAGTGGCGAGTGGGTGCGATCAACAAGCAATTGTTATATCCCCCTTTGGAGAAACGGTTACGTCCAGCAGGGTGATACTATAGATATCAGTTAGTAGAAAGGTAAGAAGAATTACCTTGCTGTCAAAATCGGGCGATCTTCCTTATTATAAAATTAGGGAGGGACCACTTTGTACGAAACCGTGGCAAGTGTGGAGTGCACCCTAGAGTTGCAATTCCATATCGGAAATTCAATGACAATTTCCGATATCGGGAATTGCATTTCCGATATCGGAAATTGCATTTCCGATATCGGAAATTGAATTTCCGATATCGAGAATTGAATTTCCGATATCGGGAATTGAATTTCCGATATCGGGAATTCAATTTCCGATATCGGGAATTGAATTTCCGATATCGGGAATTGTCTCCGAATTTCCGATATCGGAAATTGCAATTCCCGATATCGGAAATTCAATTTCCGATATCGAAATTCTAATTTCCGATATCGGGAAATCGATATCGAAATTCAAACCGATATCGGAAATGCAATTTCAATATCAATGCAATTTGATATCGAAATTGTCATTGAATTTCCGATATCGGGAATTGCAACTCTAGGGTGCACTCCACACTTGCCACGGTTTCGTACAAAGTGGTCCCGGTATCGGAAATTGAATTTCCGATATCGAGAATTCAATTTTCGATATCGGAAATTGAAGGTCATGAATTTCCGATATCGGAAATTTTAATTCCGATATCGGGAATTCAATTCCCGATATCGGAAATTCTCGAATAAAAAGCACTTTGGCTTGCCATATACAGCTGACATGCGCTGTTCGGACTTTCGGCATGATAGTGCTTGAAAGAAGGATGCCAATGTGGGTTGCAACCACTGCGGTTCGAGTCACTCTATCCTACATGAAAATACGCAACCGTGCCGAGTGAACCTTTCATGCATCTGGGCTCGGCAGTTCTGAATGAGCTCAAATCTCGTGAATAGTGTGCTATAATCCAATCAAAATTAATAACAAATTCTTCAGTGGCCATAAGTAAGAAAATGATGAGAATAGCGAGTAATACATGGCTTCCAACATTGCGGACAACTAGGTTTGACAGAACGGCATTCCCGATATGCTGCGGCTGCTACCACGTGACAGCACACGTGTTGAGGCCAAATCGAGACAGAGTTGAGAACTTTCTCATACATGAATCCGATCTACCTCATACCTAAATATAATTTAATATTTATGCACAAAATAAGTGCGGATATATCGATGTGGATGTGTAGGTGTGTATATGTGGATGTTTAGATGTGGATGTCTAGGTGTGGATGTTTAGATATAGATGTGTATAGATAGATGTGGATGTGTAGGTGTGTGTATGTGGATGTGCATGTCTAGGTGTGTATATGTGGATGTTTAGATGTAGATGTGTATAGATATATGTGGATGTAGGTGTGTGTATGTGGATGTGCATGTCTAGGTGTGTATATGTGGATGTTTAGATGTAGATGTGTATAGATATATGTGGATGTGTAGGTGTGTGTATGTGGATGTGCATGTCTAGGTGTGTATATGTGAATGTTTAGATGTAGATGTGTATAGATATACGTGGATGTAGGTATGTATATGTGGATGTGCATGTCTAGGTGTGTATATGTGGATGTTTAGATGTAGATGTGTATAGATATATGTGGATGTGTAGGTGTGTGTATGTGGATGTGCATGTCTAGGTGTGTGTATGTGGATGTTTAGATGTAGATGTGTATAGGTATATGTGGATGTAGGTGTGTATATGTGCATGTCTAGGTGTGTATATGTGGATGTTTAGATGTAGATGTGTATAGATATATGTGGATGTAGGTGTGTATATGTGGATGTGCATGTCTAGGTGTGTATATGTGGATGTTTAGATGTAGATGTGTATAGATATATGTGGATGTAGGTATGTATATGTGGATGTGCATGTCTAGGTGTGTATATGTGGATGTTTAGATGTAGATGTGTATAGATATATGTGGATGTGTAGGTGTGTGTATGTGGATGTGCATGTCTAGGTGTGTGTATGTGGATGTTTAGATGTAGATGTGTATAGGTATATGTGGATGTAGGTGTGTATATGTGGATGTGCATGTCTAGGTGTGTATATGTGGATGTTTAGATGTAGATGTGTATAGATATATGTGGATGTAGGTGTGTATATGTGGATGTGCATGTCTAGGTGTGTATATGTGGATGTATATATGTGGATGTATAGATGTGTATATGTAGATATGGATGTGAATAGGTGGATGTGTAGATGTGGATATGTCGATCTGTATAGGTAGATGTGGTGTCTGGTTCCGTGATGCTTCAGGGATTTCTTCTCTGGAGTGGCAGGAACGAAGGTTGGCTGGGTGGTGCTTGGTTGATTCGTCGCGATATGACTGAAACAATGTTGAAAGCGGCGTTAAATCCTATTCACTCACTCACTGTGGATGTGTATATATGGGTATCTAGGGGTGCATATCTAGATGTGTATATGTGTATAGATAGATGTCCATGTGTAGATATGGATGTGTCCATCTGTATAGGCAGATCTAGAGGTGTTCGTCTAGATGTGGATGTGTAGATGTGTATAGGTGGATGTGGATGTGTATACACCATATCCAGTTTCTATTGAACTTCCATACCTCTCAATTTCTCCAGTAAGTCCTTTCTCTGTTTGAGGCGCTGTTTGAGGCTTTTAATAGCTTCCGCTTCTTAGGAGTTAGCTAGCAATCTCTGTAGATATAATCATTTTTCATTTCATGACAAATGATCACGTGATCGTAAAACGTTTGACTTTCATTTTTATGCTTGCTATTCATCTTCCCGATATCTTCGTCTTAAAGACTGTCTTCGATATCATCACTATATTCCTCCTGTTTATAATCGGTAGGCCTACACATCTCTTTCCAAACACTATATTTAGTACACTTTTGAGTATTGGTAAGCTGGTCAAATTCCTTATGATGTATACATTTTCACTCATCACCTGAAACAAATTTCATTTTAGATGGATTCCGCTCCACTTCAATCATATTCGTAACTGCCCTTACCGGTCAGATTGTAATAGAAGCGGTTTCTCGAAATTGTGTCGCTGATGGTTTGATACTATCCGCCTTCATCTCTTGTGAGATTGGCATCTGCCTCAAAAACTCCAATTCGGCTTGTATTTTCTTGTCGATTGGATTATTAGAGCCGTTATTTATCAATCAACTATTTCTGCAGACTGTCAGATCTCGATAACCTCATTCGCTATATATCAAACGGGTGATATCGCTGAGGATGTTGTCATTGAAGCGGAGTTGATAACCAAATATAGTATCATCCATTAGGGTGCACACCACAGTTGCGTAGGAATGACCTCATTATAAGGAAGACCGACTGTTTTCGACCACATGCTAATTCTTCCTACAGTACCATCCTATTGGGTATTGGCACACTCGATGGCTGGGTTCGACTACATACCACCCTCAGTTATGGTCCTTTGGTGAGCGTGAAAATCATGACTCATTTACGGCATGAAGATTTCACAAAAACTTATAGGTCAATGTCTCTGATTTTACTTTTGCCATTTTAAATTGGCCGCTCGACGTGAAAAGCGAGACAGAGTATTTCACTGAAATAGTTCTTACAGATTTCTCTGGAAAATGGGCCGAATATGACCAATTTTCCTACTTCTGAAGCAGTTTTAAAGGAGATTGCAATGGTTTCAATATTTACTACATGAACGACATTTGCATAAAAGTACTGGTACAAGCATTCTCTTTGAAATGATATATGGATATAGCAGGTTTGAGGTACAGATTATTTTACTATTGGTGACCGTTGTTTAATTTCGGTTGAACTTGTTAAGTTTAGAGTGCACCCTTACCAAATATATTTTTCTACCTCTTTGAACTGAAAGTTGATTTTGCTTTCTTTTAACGCAAGTTGGTGATACTCGAGCGTTCACTTTTTGGCATTGTCTATCAAGTTAAGATAACATATTAATCTCTATTGACACGTGGATTATACAATTTATAAAAAAGATGTCCTGTAAAGTCTAAAGAGGAGTTGAATGTTCATCCAATCCTCGATTTAGATGAGCTTCTCACTGGAAAAATGCAACCTGGTTATCGCTTATCGCCGAAGCAAATGTAATCCACACTCCACGTAATGGTAAAGCTATATGTGAAAGCTGACGGTGTGACTCGTTCGAGGGCTTCTCTCAGAATGTGGATAGTCCACTCATCGTTGTCATAGCATACAATTCAAAAGCTAAGCAAATGAAACACTTATCAAAGTGTTCTTACGAAATATAACTCTCAAATTGTATAGGCCAGCCCACATTTGTTAGACATTTTTCTTTATGCCTTAATGCATCTGGGTGATTGTACCTTTTGCAGTTTGCTTGGATAGAAGATTCCTTCGATATATTCATCCCTAGATTATTTATCCCAGTCCTCCTAAACCCATGACAAACTTGCAATACTTCCTCTCTCTACTTTGCTTGATCTAGTATGGAATACATATTGAGCACGCGAAATTCTCGTATTATCGCCTGATTGAAATATTTCGACATTTAGGTACATTCGTTTTGTGACATTTCTTCAGGATATCTACTAGCTTTCAAGCTAGCGATTCATTTTTCTTGTTTACTTCTACATGAGCTCTGATTCAGGGATCTGTGAGGAAGATGACCGTAATCTTGGACAATATATCACAAGACATCTATATAACGATATGTTTTGCTCTTGTATCCGACCATGATATTCTTGGTAGTCCTGATAACTCTGTCAGCATAATTAGCTTTCTTCCTATTCTGGGTGATGTAATATCCAAATAAACTGTCATTCATCTGTTTGTATATACACTCCCTATATCGAATCGGAGTTTGGAGCCCTCTATAATGGACTGGTAAGATTTCTTCTGTAGGAGTATATCCATAATTATCTGGAGATCATGTCGATAGCAATGAGGAGAAATTTGTCAAATTTAGCTGTCAAAAATATCAGCTAGATCGGTATCTCATAATATTATCGATACCAGTATTAATAACTCTACCTCTCTTGTATCTATGCGAACGATTTTTTCGAAGATTATATCTTGATCGTTCAGTCTTTGTTTCAGTTCAGACAAGGTTACCACTGTTCTGCAATATGGTTTGTAACTTGGGGGCCAGGCAAAAGAGTCCGAGTCTTTATTATCGAAATATAGATACAGGAGTGGTAGTCCGTCCATTCTGAAATAATTAGCTCTTATATTGGGTAGTATAACACGAACTGGTATTGTCGATCATAGATAATGTGATCAACTTCGAAATGTGAATATAGATCAGCGTATACTACGCAGTTTACGCTTTCTGTTTGCGCGTCTTCGAAGCTTACATTCAGGTGAATATCGACTCTGTGTGGAAGTTGTGAATCATCCGTAGATTCGATTGATGACCCTAAGTAAACATGCATATCCTTTGTGGAAGTCTAATATGTCTATGTTAATCCAGAAATCGCTTCCCCCTTTTCCAGTGACGTATGAGAAAGGCCATTGTATAGCGAGATCTTTTGAGGAATGAAGTAAATTTTGTATGGAAAAGCCGTCCTTATGTATTTATTCCATCAACATACATCAAGATACTGGTGAGACTGAAATTTTGGAAGTTGAAGGGGTTAGCTTTATAGTCTCCGTGCGCAGCTCTCGATTTGATAACACTGATTATCAATCTGGAAGGTGTTACGGACTAAAACATATCATTCCAGTTATATATAACCTGCCAGCCGGTAGGGTAAACATCCACACCTCCTTTCCTGTGAAGGGATATTTTGCGGTGGTTTCTCGTAGTGCTTGAGTATGGCCAGAAGCAAATGAAATAGAAGTCTGTTACTTTAGATTAGACTAGATAGAATGCATTGGCCTCCGCCTGCCCTGCTTATGTTTTGAACAGTATATTATTTCACAATGGAAACACGGATGGGCGAGAAGGCAGGGCCTATTTGAACGCCTCTCCCTGTTTATACCACTAGACTGGTTGCCTCCTCTGTATATCCGTGCAGTAGACAGGTCACGACCGACATCTTTGGTTCAAATTATGTCTGAATCTAGACTCATTCTCCGAATTGCGGAATGTATCGGGTACGAATAAACCCTCCGCAGACCTGAAGATTGACCAATCATTGTCCAATGAAAGGCGACCTGAGCTGTGATAACCATTGAGGCTTCTGGTATTATCAGCCAATAGAGTTGAATTCGAATTCAACGTATCGGCAGCGAAGTGAATGCTGTCAGTAACCGGTCTACTGTATGATACTATCGTATCCCCCATGATACAGGCGTGCCGACTCCACGTCTCGTATTTCGTGAGTAAAGACTGCAGTAGTCTAGTGGGGTAGGTCGTTTGACAAGTGTCAGTATCGTCTAGCTAGTCTAATCTAATTTTGCAGACTTCTGGTTCATTTGCGCCTGGTATGACCCAATATAATACCGTGGCTCAAGCGAACTTTCGACACTCTGAATAAGTATTCTCTATAACGAGTTAATAAGCTGAGTTTTCCTCGGCTGACATGATGATAAACTGAGGTAGGAGCTACCTGGATATCTCTATGTTGAGCGCCAGTCCAAGACTTAATGCTCCTCCTTCCTAATTGTAGTCATACATACATCTTCCCCCTGCTGATCTCCACCGCAGCTTGATGAGATATCCAAGTGGTGGGGTAAACTGACAACGTCTGACGACCAAAAAACAACCATATGATTTCACAGGAAAGCCTCCGACGGCACCTCACATTCAGACTAGAATACGGGGAATTCTAAGACGTAGCCTTGATATCTCAGCCTCGCTTTTATTGTAGCTGTTCATTTGGAAACTGAAGTAACCACACGGCATCTAGCACCTGATTGAGCGGAATGAGATACGCTAGCTCGGGAGCTGTGATGACAGAACAACTCAAGTGTGTAACTCATTTGATGTTAATTGATGAGCATCCAGAGCGTCTGAGGAAATAAACGCATCTACGTAGGTTAAACATGATAAATGCAAGAATACACAGAAAAACTAACCTATGTCTATGTTAATCCAGAAATCGCTTCCCCCTTTTCCAGTGACGTATGAGGAAGGCCATTGTATAGCGAGATCTTTTGGAGAATGAAGTAAATTTTGTATCGAAGAGCCGTCCTTATGTATTCATTTCATCAACATACATCAAGATACTGGTGAGACTGGAATTTTGGATGTTAAATGGGTTAGCTTTATAGTATCCGTGCGCAGCTCTCGATTTGATAATATTGATTATCAATCTGGAAGGAGTTACGGACTAAAACATATCATTCCAGTTGTACATAACCTGCCCAGCCGGTATGATAAACGAGTGTGTAACTCATTTGATGTTAATTGATGAGCATCCAGAGCGTCTTATGAAATAAACGCATCTACGTAGGTTAAACATGGTAAATGCAAGAATACACAGAAAAACTAACCTGCAATGACCCACGCCGTGCGGGAAATTTCTCCCCAAGACAATAAACCTACATACTTGTATATTTGTCAAACGACATGTACAATAGACGCGCTTCGGGATTAACAGTCCACCAGAACCAGAACGTGTCATTAGAAACCGATCTGGAGCTCAGCATGATTTCATGTTGAGGTCAATTCATTTGAGTTGGTAGCGATCTTGATCGAATACATCTCGGAAAAGAGGATCTTCAATTTCAAATGTTCTGCCCTTCCGGATTCGATGTTGTTTAACTGATAACCAGAACATTGTCCTGAAGACAGATCACCTGAATATGACTGAGCACCAAATTCCTTAGCATAGAGTTGCGTTGAAAGCTGAGTGTTCACAATTGTTTAAATGTAGGCCTCGTACAGGAAGTTAGCAATACTGGAGCTTATTCATTTATCATGCATTCACTTGGCTGTAATGATATGTGACCGTTTTTGTCTTTATCAGTAAGAAGTCTTCCATCAGTTCGCATGACCTTGACTACTAGGTCTCTAGAATACAGCCTCTACATGATACATTCGTTTCACTGCCGTTTGTCTTGCAGGAAGAAAGAAGAGAACCAATGTGTTCCAGAGTGGTGATGAATATGGGTGCTTTCTCCGACACAGGATTCGCGCACATGTTGATGAGACTTTTATACTGCGTTTTTGGGGGGATGAATATTTCAACAAAATATTCAATATTTCCGATAAGCCATTCTCGATCTAAACGCAAGGAATGATTTAAGTCAACCTTGAAATGTCTGGGTTGGTTGTGGGGAAACAATTATACCGAGTCTGTGCTGTGGACGGTGATATACGTGTCCATCTTGGTGACAGTACCCTCTGATGATTTGGTGATTCAGCCCATGTATTTTCCTTGTATACTTCTAGTTTCAAGGTAGTTTCGTCATGTCTTCGTACGAGATTAATTAAACACAACATATACAGGTGGTGGAAAAAGATGCCGGCGTACTGACCAGAATTCATATTACCTCACAGGCTTACATTCTGACTGCATATCTAAACGAATCAAGAACAGAAAATGACCCCGCTCTTGATTTGTATCTGAGCCACGCCTTTATTGAAGCTGTTCATGTAGACATCTTGAATGACATGACCACACGGCCCCTAGCACCGACTTGAGAGGTATTAAAACAAAATTCCAAGAGCATTGATGTAATAGCCCTATCAAGTCATCTGATGAAAAGTAATGAACTGTGTGACCGTTAGACAGAAGAAACAGCCCAAATGGGGGAAATATTAGTAACTGTGTGACCGTTAGACAGAAGAAACAGCCCAAATGGGGGAAATATTAGTAACTGTGTGACCGTTAGACAGAAGAAACAGTCCAAATGGGGGAAATATTAGTAACTGTGTGACCGTTAGACAGAAGAAACAGTCCAAATGGGGGAAATATTAGTAACTGTGTGACCGTTAGACAGAAGAAACAGTCCAAATGGGGGAAATATTAGTAACTGTGTGACCGTTAGACAGAAGAAACAGCCCAAATGGGGGAAATATTAGTAACTGTGTGACCGTTAGACAGAAGAAACAGCCCAAATGGGGGAAATATTAGTAACTGTGTGACCGTTAGACAGAAGAAACAGTCCAAATGGGGGAAATATTAGTAACTGTGTGACCGTTAGACAGAAGAAACAGCCCAAATGGGGGAAATATTAGTAACTGTGTGACCGTTAGACAGAAGAAACAGCCCAAATGGGGGAAATATTAGTAACTGTGTGACCGTTAGACAGAAGAAACAGTCCAAATGGGGGAAATATTAGTAACTGTGTGACCGTTAGACAGAAGTAACAGCCCAAATGGGGGAAATATTAGTAACTGTGTGACCGTTAGACAGAAGTAACAGTCCAAATGGGGGAAATATTAGTAACTGTGTGACCGTTAGACAGAAGAAACAGTCCAAATGGGGGAAATATTAGTAACTGTGTGACCGTTAGACAGAAGTAACAGTCCAAATGGGGGAAATATTAGTAACTGTGTGACCGTTAGACAGAAGTAACAGTCCAAATGGGGGAAATATTAGTAACTGTGTGACCGTTAGACAGAAGTAACAGCCCAAATGGGGGAAATATTAGTAACTGTGTGACCGTTAGACAGAAGTAACAGTCCAAATGGGGGAAATATTAGTAACTGTGTGACCGTTAGACAGAAGAAACAGTCCAAATGGGGGAAATATTAGTAACTGTGTGACCGTTAGACAGAAGAAACAGCCCAAATGGGGGAAATATTAGTAACTGTGTGACCGTTAGACAGAAGAAACAGTCCAAATGGGGGAAATATTAGTAACTGTGTGACCGTTAGACAGAAGAAACAGCCCAAATGGGGGAAATATTAGTAACTGTGTGACCGTTAGACAGAAGAAACAGTCCAAATGGGGGAAATATTAGTAACTGTGTGACCAGGACAGAAGAAACAGCCCAAATGTGGAAATATTAGTAACTGTGTGACCGTTAGACAGAAGAAACAGCCCAAATGTGGGGAAATATTAGTAATCAGGACCGTACAGAGAATAAAACAGTCCAAATGGGGAAATATTAGTAACTGTGTGACCGTTGACAGAAGAAACAGCCCAAATGGGGGAAATATTAGTAACTGTGTGACCGTTAGGACAGAAGAAACAGTCCAAATGGGGAAATATTAGTAACTGTGTGACCGTTAGACAGAAGAAACAGCCCAAATGGGGGAAATATTAGTAACTGTGTGACCGTTAGACAGAAGAAACAGTCCAAATGGGGGAAATATTAGCACCGTCGATCCAAAGAGACAGAAGAAAACAGCCCAAATGGGGGAAACATTAGTAACTGTGTGACCGTTAGACAGAAGTAACAGCCCAAATGGGGGAAATATTAGTAGCTGTGTGACCGTTAGACAGAAGTAACAGCCCAAATGGGGGAAACATTAGTAACTGTGTGACCGTTAGACAGAAGAAACAGTCCAAATGGGGGAAATATTAGTAGCTGTGTGACCGTTAGACAGAAGTAACAGCTCAAATGGGAAACATAACTGTGACGTTAGGACAGAGAAGAAACAGTCCAAATGGGGAAACATTAGCAACCGTGCACTATGAGGGATTTTTGAAGAAACAGCTTCCAAATGGGGGGAAATATTAGTAACTGTGTGACCGTTAGACAGAAGAAACAGTCCAAATGGGGGAAATATTAGTAACTGTGTGACCGTTAGACAGAAGAAACAGTCCAAATGGGGGAAATATTAGTAACTGTGTGACCGTTAGACAGAAGAAACAGTCCAAATGGGGGAAATATTAGTAACTGTGTGACCGTTAGACAGAAGTAACAGCCCAAATGGGGGAAATATTAGTAGCTGTGTGACCGTTAGACAGAAACAGCCCAAATGGGGGAAACATTAGTAACTGTGTGACCGTTAGACAGAAGTAACAGCCCAAATGGGGGAAACATTAGTAACTGTGTGACCGTTAGACAGAAGTAACAGCCCAAATGGGGGAAACATTAGTAACTGTGTGACCGTTAGACAGAAGTAACAGCCCAAATGGGGGAAACATTAGTAGAATGCAAGTTCTTATTTAGAACATGAGTCGGTGAGGCCCGACGCCGACCAAGCGCTTCATTCTCCATCATGTTAGCCACAGTCACAAACTAAAATCATAATAATTTGTACAGAGGGAAATCCATGTGTGGAAGTTTGTCAGTTACTTGCCGACGGGCGGTGGTTCACTCCGGGTACTCCGGCTTCCTTCACCAACTAAACGGACTGTCACCATATGAGTGAAACAA
This sequence comes from Hanleya hanleyi, assembly GCA_036873755.1. Classification (NCBI taxonomy): domain Eukaryota; kingdom Metazoa; phylum Mollusca; class Polyplacophora; order Lepidopleurida; family Hanleyidae; genus Hanleya; species Hanleya hanleyi. The sequence continues at coordinate 173,070 of JAVTVY010040159.1, read as the reverse complement.
ACTTGAGTGTAACATGAAGCCAAATCCCCGCTCCCCGCCTCAGGGACGAAACGTCCACTAACAGAATCTCACAATATACAGATAACAATTAAACGGCATATGAGACTGATTCGAGCTTTGATGAGTAAGCATGGACGATAATGTAACACCACAACCTTTCTCGTAGCCTTTCCGTTTAGAAAACAACATTCATCAATTCGTGTCTTTCATAGGCATGCCGAAACTTTCAAACTCCGATCGATCGACATCTGTTCTATAAGCTAACACAGCTAGGGGCCTGCTGAATGTCTGATCTGGCGTTAATATTTGATATAGTTGTAATAGATGGACTAATTCGGAATGCCGTGTCTTTAATACAGGTAACACACAGTACTACTTACCGATGATCGCATTGTCTCTTATCGATTCATGTGGCCTAACCTAACCTGGATAATTATTCGAATGCACCACACAACCTACAAGGACATAAAGACACGAATTGCTCGGCTTTCTCAAGTGTTCATGTAGTTCTTTCGAGGGGACTGAAGCTCTAAGATCTTCTTAGCTATCCATCCATAATTTGGCGTATCTCGCTGACAAGATTGTAAACGTATAAAATTTCTGTTCTGAAACGAACATTATGTACCGGTACCCTTCCGATCGGTACCCTGAATTGTGTAAGTCTTCCAAACTTCCTCAACTATCAGAACGTCGCAAAGCTGACGACCGTTTTGCTTTTTCTACAAGTGCGTTCACTCTCTGGTGGATTCGCCGTACCCGTCAAACTAATCACTACCATCTCCCATCTATACTCCGTCATATCGCTGTTTTTTTCACCGTTTGTCGCCAGGCTGAACACAAGGAAACTCCTGTTTCCCCGCGATGTAGCGATGTATGAGGGCCTGACTACGGGGAAATTATTAACTAGACATTTTTAGCGATAAAGATGTGTTTTGTAGAATGCTCCATTATAAAAGATATCACAGTAGACCAACCATACGCTCTGATAACCAGCTGTAATAATAACCATGTCTCATATTTAAATCTTCTTGTGGCATCTGTGTTTGTGTATATTATATTAGTGTGTTATTCCATTCTATTTATTCATGATTTGTAATTTCATATTGATCCAAATCAACGTTTATAGTTTTACGTTTGTTATCAGACCTGTAATTGGGACCATGGCCTGTTGGATTCTGAATTTGGAATAAATGAGTAAGATTGCTCCCGAACAATGAATACGCGTTATACACAAATTTCATCCTCGCGAGCCAGTGTATTGATCGATCTGTTAGGATCAGTGAGTCAATCAGTAAATGCGGCTGGGAGGTATCAGATGTGACAGGTCCTCACTGGTCATACCACTTTGATGTCGGGCTGAATTCGACATTGGAAATCAAAGCAAAATCCACAGGCTTGGGATTTTGATATGCTAATGCAAAACAAGCGCGGGAGATGAAATGTACGAGATTGTATAATAGAGGCAACGACTCAAAAACTCATTCGAATTGCCAAAAATGTCCAGGTAAACCTTCTGCGCGGATTTAGAATTTATCTGAACTTGTGAAGGTTACACAAAGTATGACGTAGTTAAGAATTGCTGCCCATTCTTTACAAATTATATAGTCACGTGAACAATGTTACACCAATCTCTTCGGCAATCATAATTTCATCGTCACACTCCAATGGCCCCAGACGGGAGCTAAAAATGAGCTCACTGAAGATAAAATATCTATGATCTTGCCTGACTGGTAAAAGTAGCTATCGAATCAATGTTGAGACTACTCTGCTATTGACGACTATCGACATCTTAATGCACAACAACTCCGGCTTACCGCCTACTGTACTCGCATACAGGGGTAAATAGACCAAGACAAATCTCTGTCGAAATGTCTCGCAACGTGATGATTTTTAGGATATGGTTCTGTCACACACGGTGTAGGCGGGGGGCACTAAAGTCATTAAATCTGCGTATCTTCGAATAGCATCAATGGTAATGGTTGTAATTTCGTTTATATCGCGGTCAGAAAATCGAATGATTTGAATATTTCATACTGGTACTATTAGCTCAAAGAAATATCGATTTCTCATAATAAACACCCGGAGCTGGGAAATCTGCATCATCCGAACGCATGACACGATCATACGTAGAAACTTCTGCTCGTAGCCATGCGGTAACGGGTGATATCTGAGTGTAATAGGGCGTTTCCCAAATGGTCACATCCGATTGGTCCCGTTAGCTCCGACATCGGCGCAATCACATTCATAAAACGAAGACACACCTCCAGAAAGCGATCGATTGGAACGATCCCTTGGTGGGCCTCGGAGTGCCCCCATCACAAAATAAAAAGCATATCATTTTCCTGTGAACTGTCGCCAATTTTATTTTTTACAAATATGTTAGGCCGCTTGTAATATGATTTTTCTTAAGGAAAACAAAGAAGCGTGCTCCATTAGAGTGAGAAATAAAATAGCTAATTCGCACAACTTCGGTTTGGTCTCCCACAGTCTTGCGCCTCTGGAGAGAATTACAAAGTTATTCCATGCGTGACATATTATCGATATCACGGAGTAACTCACGCGACAAAAAAGAATATAAATGCGGAGCTAACTATTGATTTTTAACAAGCTCCAAAGTAGACGACTAATTGAACTTGTCAGACTTTAATACCTTCAATGCCATGTTCCATGCAAGCATTCCATGATTCAACGATAATCGAAAAATTATTCACAATTCTTTAACACCACCTCATGAAATTTGCACCGAGAGACACATGAGACACTTTGAGAGCAGATTTGCGCCGAAAGACGTCTGAATTGGGATATCAGATAAAGAACGGCAAGGCTTTGGTGTAAGACATCCCATTGAAAAGGTAATATTCTTGACAAAAGACGGACAATACAACTTGTGGCAGATCCTTTGTCAATTATATTTCGTGAGTCTTACACCAAATCGTTGCCTAAAGAACGGTATTCAATAAGAACGATTATTGCTTGAGCGTGCAATCAGGGGAAACAATCGGCAAAAAGACAAAATGTTAATATTTTAATTAGAGTGGCTTCCCTTATCTCGATTTAATTGCTGACAGGTCGTCTCGCAATATCAGTAAATTCGGGTGAGATGAGAATTCGTGATTCCCCTATTTTTTGTAAAATGTCTTTTTGTTTCTACATAGTATCTGTGATTTTTTAGATTCATGGGCTCGACAGTAACGACAATCAGAGTTACAGACGAAGTTTTACAAATTAATGAGTTTTTCAATGCATGGATTGCTTGTCAGTATTTTAGGTGGGTTTTCAGGAGCATTGTACGAATTGTATGAAAAACTTATCAAATTCTAAAAATAAAATCCCACAAATTTCATGCGAATCTTCACGATTCATGTCAGAAACACTTCAATACTGATTCTTTGGTGAAATTACCCGAGTGACTTTTGCTGAGAAGTTTAGTTTTCCTTAGTGTTCAATGTTCATAATCCTCTAAATACTGAAAGTGGTATTTTTTTTGTGTGAGGAAAATTAGCAGGCATATTGGGTTTTCATCAAGGTTGAACAAACAACCTCTAGTTAACAGTAGGCGTTATGTGTAGGGTGAATTAATCACCGTACAGTCTTACATTGTCCGCTTACGAGTTCAGACAACAAACACTGCTTTGTTTAGCCTGCTCGAGGTAGTTTTTTAAGTGAAATATTTTTATCCATAGCTTGGGGCCATTGTTCATATACAGGCCCGTCTGACCGCTTACGTGTAACTCTGCCAAGCTACATAGATTTTACGGATCTCCTTCAGGGGGATGTCGTTAACCGCATTTATGTACGACAAACTCGAATAACCCATTCCTTAACACACATCACCCCCTCCCCCACAACAAACTCGAATAACCCATTCCTTAACACACATACCACCCTCCCCATGCACGTCAAACTCGAAATAGCCCATTCTTGAACACCCCCCCCACACACACGGCACACGTCGAGGTATGCCCCTTTCATTCACAGAACCTAAACTGTCCCGAGTATTGTTACAAAGATTAAGGAGTTAGATGTTTCATAATCTCAAGATTTTGGACAAAAAAGGGGTTCCACAGCACAAGATTGATTTGAACCGAAAATTAACCTTATTCAAATCGCAAAACTTTTCCAGTTATAACCTTTTTCGCAGATTTGTGCACGATGGAACTGTTATGAAGGCTAACCGAAACGATCTACATGTTGATTTTTCTATGGTTTCGTAGGTAGGCCTTCGTAATATCATCGTACGCCTACTATACATGTATATACGCGTACCACACAAACAATATAACCTCCTTTCATTGAAATTCGTCCTCACCGCTTTAATTGATATCTCCAACGATTTGATGCCAACTTCATTTACAAAAATTCGTATCAACCTTAGTCTTCATTTTTAACACCAGCCGTTCTGATTGGTTACGTATACAAATGGCATCAGCCCTCCCAATTAATTGTTTCAAGTCTGTCCGATTGCCGTACACCGGTACATCGTTTATTTACAACAACCTTTCTGATTGGATTCAAGTCTGTCCGGATACTGTCTTTTATTGAACAACATTTTTGATTGGCTTTACCGGTTATGGCCACCAATTCTTCTCATTTTTTTTAAAAAGAATTATATTTTTATTAATTGATTTAATTGAATATTTCAGGCGCAAACGTCAAATCGACTGTCAATATTGCATATTTGTAGCAAATCTTCTGATTCGTTGCATCATCTCTTTACACTAACTCTTCTAATTGGCCATTGCGTACATGGCACAGGTCTGTATTTGAGAGGTACTATTTGAACTGTCTAAAGAGCAAATATCGTAGGGCAAAATATAAATTCGTAGCAAATATCTCAGTGTTTTCAAGGACTCAGGAGAATTGATATGAAATCTTAGGAGAAGGGAGGCAAATGCTGATATGTCTATAAACACGTACCGATAAACTCCTTTTATACATTTTCAACTTTAAAGCTGAGAACAAAATATTTTGTGTTTACGTTATTGACAGTATTTTTCACAGTATTTTCTCAACCTACGATATACTATTCGTGATATAATAATATCTTTCACAACGCATACATTGTATCGAATTAAAAAAAGGAGAAAAATGTCAATATGTCAAGTTATATTTAGAGTTTGAGATTTCTATTTGATGGATATGCATGACCGGCTTGTCTGCCTTTTTTCTTGATATCAGAGATTATAGGTATTTCTGTATTCTTCTGATGAACCAGTGTCACAGCGTCGGTCAAATTATTTGTTCCAAATAGCTGACAGTGCGTGACCATGGTGACGCTAAACTCTCCAGCACCAGTGCATGGATCTTTATCACACCTCTAAATATAATTCAGACACGCTCTACTAACTGTTTGGTATATACTGCTAGTCCATGATAGAATTGTTGGGAGGGCAACACAACTTCGATTTTACAGGAGTGATCGAATACACGTAACAATAGAATTGCATGTTGAAATCTACCCGCTCTCCTTTATGAGTGAGCGAATATGCACACTCCTCATGCCATAACACAAATTCGGTGATTGTGATAACTGAACTGATTATGAAAGTACTATGGGGGCCGAAAGCTCAGACGTCTTTCGGCGCAAATCTGTTATCAACGCGTCTGATGTGTAAATCGAGAAGATATTTCATATGTCATATATATAACATATGCTAATGTCTCAGCCTTTGTGCAGCTGAAATTCAACTCGGCTATTGTATATGTTTTGCCTCGTGATACTTACATGAAGTATGAACCGTCCGTAAACAGTGTGTGTGTGCTTCGGAAAAGATGAACACATGTATATCTCAAGTAAAGTGGAAAGTAATATCTGAAGGGGTTTCCGTTACCTTTCACACACACAAAATTTCACGGTAAAGTCCCCTAAATAAGTCTTATATTGAAGTACTGCTCGAAAAAGTGCACACAAAAAAAATAAATAAATAAATAAATGAAATAAACAACATATATTTTGACCATGTTGTTTTCTAAATAATTTGTTTTCGTATGAATGAGAGAATCTAAGAAATAACATGGATTTTTACGACATTTAGAGTTGTCAGAAATGTGCATGCCATCTTAGCAAATAATTAACGTAGTGAACATTCAATTTCTCCGGTAACTACTCATGGAATTCACATGGGAGGTAACTCTACTTGATAGATATCACAAACATATATACATATCTATATAAAAAATATATACTTTAAGAATACTGAGCCCTCCTGTACACACTTTACACTTCTCTCAAATTGTGTCTCTATATAGCTAAAAGTATGCCTCATAGCTATGGTAATGTATATATTTTTTGAAAGTGCATTCCTTACGGATTCCAAATATATAAATTTGCTCATTGTAAACGTGTAGGTTGTGAAGATATTCGGATATAAACAAATAATTTAAAATTTAATTTCAATTTTTTAAATGGCTATTTAAAAAAAGTATTCAACTCATGGTAACTTACATCATCATTTCCTGTAGAAGACCTCCAACAAGAAATCTGAGTCTCAGTTTTATCAATTTTGGTCTAGTTCTCCTTCTATTGACATTTAATGGAATACCATATTTCTTTACAAAATCGAGAAACTCACAATTTTGAACTTTGAAGTTGAATTAAATGTCAAAAGAATAAGAACTAGACCAAAATTTACAAAACTGAGACACTGATTTCCCGTTGGAGTTGTTTTCTACAGGAAATAATGAAGTAAGTTTCGATAAGTTGAATATTGTTTTGAAAATAGCTATTTAAAAAAGAAGGCTCATTTGTGAAAATAATTTTATTCAAATTCGAATATCTTCCCAACCCACAGATTTACAGTGAACATATATCTATATTTGGAATCCTTAGAATTCTTAAGAAATACCCTTTCAACAAATATATACTTTACCATAGTTATAGCCCTTTACCATAGCTATAGCCCTTTACCATAGTTATAGCCCTTTACCATAGTTATAGCCCTTTACCATAGTTATAGCCCTTTACCATAGCTATAGCCCTTTACCATAGTTATAGCCCTTTACCATAGCTATAGCCCTTTACCATAGTTATAGCCCTTTACCATAGCTATAGCCCTTTACCATAGTTATAGCCCTTTACCATAGCTATAGCCCTTTCCGGAAAGTGTCTGATCTCCCCCTGAATAAATGCCGCTATTTGAGGTTCGAGGTACGAAAAGCTGCTTCCGAGAAGTAGTCGCCGTGGTTTCACGTTTACCAAAGGCACTCACGATTATTTTGAAGAATATATTGATAAACTATTCCAGAATATTTCTTTGAAAAACTACTCTCTTAATATTTTCTTAGTGAACCGATAGATTCTGTATTCGTGTACATTAGAAAGTTATATATTTTTTTTTAAATCGAATATTGTATTACTATATTTAATTGTGAGAGCCTTTGGTACTTACCGAAAGTTCTCTGCGCCAGCACGCACCTAGTGGAACAAGGGCGATAAAACCCTTTCTGAATTAGGCTATATATAGGGCATACTTTCAGCTGTATGAAGACATATTCTAGAGAGTGTTTAAAAGCGTTTACAGGTGGGTTCAGCATACTTAAGAATAAATAACAAGTCTGTCATTTTTATTTAAAATGTTATAGATACATTTGTGAGATATACTTTCAAGTAGAGTTACCTCCCTTGTTGATTTGATAAATGACTAATATAGTCTTTTTCTTTTAGGATATGATATGATGTGATATAGCTAGGTCGTGCATCATTCTCTCTTTAGATTAAACTGTCACGCGATCAAACTTTGTCCACGATTCTTAACAAATAAAATTACTAATAAAAAAAGATAAAAGCGGGTGGTCGTATACTTGATTCTGACTGGACCATTCATTGAACTTGAACCGGTTTTACTCCCGAATGCGCATTTTCCCCCTCTTCAATGGCCTTGTTTTATTCCTCTTTTACCTTGTTTGTTCCTCTTTGGGCCTGATAATGGTGATATCATTGAACCTGCTCCTGTGGCGCAAAGCCTTTACATTCACACTACTAATGTACAAGGCATGAAATCTCGTGTCCAAGTATTGAAGTTGCTCCTGATCAATTACAGTGTCATTAAGAGGTTCCTGGTTAAGACTTTATGATTAAGTGCTGACGAATTGCGATTTATTCTTTGAAATGTGGTCTCGCTTCTGTGGTTTCTTTAATTCGTGAAGTGATAATTAACTTTTATGAACTGAATTTTTTTTAACTTAATGTAAATTTTAGTTCTAATTTACAGTTGTCATTCAACATTTCCTTTGGCGAGAGAGAGGGGTGACGTCAGCACGGAGTGCTTCAGGGTGTAAGAACCTGTGCCCCGCTCCCATTACATATATAATAATATATGTAAAAAACAATAACAACAATAATTTAAGTGCTTGATTAGCATAAAATACTATTGTAAACATCACACTTGTTATTAAGCTTGAAATGTCAGTTCATTATAATTAAGACTCTGCTGAACACACATTAGAGAAATTCTAACCGATTCTTATCTGTCCAGTGCTGCAGTACATGTGTACTAGCATAGCACGCATTTTCACCAACCTACATTATTTCCACCCCTGCCCCGAGGCACGCACGCAGCTTCGGATAATTCTATACCGGTACTTTAACATTTCTTAGTATAGAAAAGATCGGCATTCTTATAGCATACAGTGTAAACTGGGATTGTGAAAAGCAAGCCTGTAACGAAGTATTATTCAAAATGTTAAACCAAAATTATTCCACAGACGGCCAAATTGGTATATGAGTGTAACATTGTTGTGGCAAAAAAAAAAATGCCTTGTTTCCCATCACCGCCCGCCCCGATTTTTCCGCCCACCCCGATTTATTTTTTATTTCTCTCACCTGCCTTGTTGGTGTTTCTTTTGGTATGAAAATGAGGCTGAACTGACTCTGGTTCCAACAGTACTGGCCAGCCTACATTCAAGAGCAGGTACGTTCACCAGCAGGACCGTATTCACCAGCAGGGCCGGAAAGATCTCCACGATGTATGGAGAATAACTCTGCCCAGCTGCTTGTGGCAGTATTAAGCAACAATGTAACAAGATATAACTCTGGTTTGCACCAGCGACTGTTGTGGCGCGCTACGAATGCTTGTTGTGGCGCGCTACAACTGTTGTGGTGCAGAACAGCTGTTGTGGGGTGATGTCAAGATTTTATACGCGACAGCCTTTGTGTGATTACCGGGGCCTTGCCAACAACTTGACGTTTCTTCTGTGCGCCATTGGATGTCATGGTTATTAGATACTGTCCTGGATCGAGACTTCTTACTTGACTGTTTTTTGTGTGGAGATACTGAAGATGTTTATCTGGTCGTCCTTTCCCAAGACTGTGATAATAATTCTGTTACTTTTTGATCTATAATTAGACCTCGTTGAAGGTCTCTCAATGACAAGTATCTTTGCTGTAATCAATGCGACATGTCCGTGATATTGTCGCGCTCTTTGCAATTTTATGTTTGTAATCTCATTTTCGTTCTGTTTGTGTATAAATTTCCAGTCGTATATAAATGTAGTAATATAGCAGGAACACAACATCTGCAGCATTGTCACGGTATAAATGTATAGTCGATATTCATTTTCCGCTGAAGAACTTAGGTTGTTCTATTCCTCGGTGATATAGTTTCATGCCTAGTGGACTTTGTGGTATGCTGCCCAAAGTTATATTAATGATCGTCAATTCATGATCGTCATGTTCTCCATTTCGCGAGAATAGCTCAGCTTGTTGTTTCCTGCTGGAATGAAACAGCCATGGCACAGTTTTGCCTTTCAAATCACATATGCAATGATTCAGATTTTATCAATACCATCTTTCGAGTTCTGTCTACCTGCATAGGAATGGAGAGTTTGCGACTACGAAATCAGAATGAGATGACCTCACATATAGCAGTATGCAGGAGGTGAGAATGGAAATACAAACGCCATGGGATTTCTACCGATTTTAATATCCAATGTATTTATTCAATCTCTAGCAAGACCGTATAAATGAATTGTATATATACCATTTTAGGGCGACTATCAGTATCTCAATATCACTGGATGACCTTCCGAAAATAAAAAATAAATACGACCGCCCGGCCGACTTTTGAATAGTCAGAGATGGGAAATAAGGCATTATGTCGCATTTTTATTTACATCAGAACGTAATATGGCGTAAATCGGTCACCATTGTATAAAAAAGCATTTTGTAATGAACCACAATGATAAACGATAGCGATTTGACGAATATAACATCCCATATCCTGCTGCAGGTTTTATTTCTTTTTTCTGTTTTTCCCATATTTGGGTCTTTCAACCTAACGCACTCGTATAACATGTACACGCCCTATCAGCCACACAAAGAACTAATGCTATGTAAAACGGATGTGATACGTATATGCGTCGACTGTCGCTTAGATCCCATCACGGATGTGGAATACAGTTTAAAGCTTGTCTCATAATTATATAGTTTGACCGTAAACGTGACAATACCTCGCCTCACGTATTCTCTTATATCATAGGCACTCTCTGACCGACCGCATTTGTCTACGAACGGTCCGGAAATGCCAGAAATATAAATGAGTTTGCTGTTGTTGTTGTTGTTGTTGTTGTGTCTTTTCTCGACCCCACCTGAAAAAGAAATTATCATTCGTATAAGCACAAAATTACAACAACAAACAAACAAACATACACGGAACAAAATTATACAAACAGTTCATTAACGATATAATCAGCTTTATAAATAGGCCTACACCATCAACAATCTATAATCTCAACACGACTATAGTTAAGAACAGTTACAATATACAGTGATACATGCATGCATCTAGGATACCATAGTCAAGAATGACGCGAGTTTAGTGTACCGGTATAGTTTAGATAAAAGTTGAAGCGTTCATTCGATTCAGTTTCACCAAAGGTCAGGCGCGTTTTTTTGTGTGAAAAGAATTGCAGGAACGCTTTTAAGACAATGGTATTAGCGGCCTTGATGAAGACCACGCTACCGTGTTCCAGTAATTCATGCAGAACACGAGAATACCATTTTATTGTGAAAGCAAAGCATTGTGAAATGTAGTCGTTGTGCGAGCAGGGTGGAGTTTTCGCTATACAGTCGGATAGCGCTCTGACAGCGAATTTCGATGTTTGCAATTCAAAATTAAAAGAGCCAGTAACTCGACATAAAGCTTATTATCGAAGGATAGTCTATTACTGTTTATATACTCTGGCACTGGTTGGTTGGTTTGATTGGGCACTCCATCGTAGTACAATGGGCACTGGTCAAACAGAGTATGCCGTGCAACCCGTCCCCCCACCCCACCCCACACATGCTCCCTTGTACCAACTTGAGTGACGCATAGCCACTGCATGGTAATGAATATCTGTTATATCCGTGATATGTTCTTTACATCTGTATCCATATCATCAAACCTTGACCAGATCCTCCAGTCTTTTCTCAATTTACTTAATCATCTATATATTCATATATTCACCTGTTATTTCACCCACTATTTCTCTTTATTTTCCTCAAAATACCCACTAAATGGAGCTGCTCGTTTTAGCTTCATGGCCATAGTTTTCTCTGTCTTTTTGAATTCATTGACCACTGTCAGCCTTCGGAATCCAGAGAATGTAACGGGATATTGTTCTTACTATCAGAGGAAAGCATAAATATACGCAGCAGACCTTTGAAACCCATGTCTTTAATTTCATAGGTATACATATGTATGTAAATGCATGGTTTTTATCAGTCTCCGTTTCTGACTAATCAATTTCGACATCAATTTCGACAAGAAATTGATACTCTTGAGAAATGCGTCTTGATTTTATTCGTATTTAATGTTGATAGTTCATACTGCGGACGAAAAAAAGAGTATTTTCAAGTTCACTTCTAATTACCCCATACCCCACCCTTCCCTTCTTTCTCCCCCGGATACACATATCATTGAGCCCTTCTTTTCACAGTCCTGCACTCAGGATCTGGATTGTTTGTGTCCCTTCGATGGCAAATTCAATCAATCAATCATTTATTCATCACACAAGTATATTTGCACAGAATAGTTATTTCATTGATATAACAAACTATACCGCTGATTCCTTTCACACGATAAACAGGAAAAGCAGGATGAAGACACATCCTCCTTATTTAAAAGATTTGGTTTTATTTTACCACAACCCCGAAATCCTCAATTAAAAAAGAAAGAAAATCCGGGTTCAGCCTTAGACGATGAGGTTATGAAACTTTCGGATCGCCTTACAGTAGAGTAATCACATAGTATTCAAGAAATAAACAATTTTCATATGAAACGGGGGAAAATATACCAAACCGAGAAAACAAGCAAAACACTGGTATTCATAAGTTGTCTCTCTCCCGTCCCTTGAAGGACAAAATCTGTCAATATATTAAAAAGTTTGCTTCGAGAACCAAGAATGGTTTTGGTTTGAGGTGCCATAGTGAATTAAATCAAGGGCTTATATTTTTCCTATTACAGTTGTTAAAGGCGTAATTTTGCAGTGGTACAGTATGTGATATGAAATATATTCTGATTGTTTAAATCCGTAAAGATTCTTTGCATATTTCTGACACCATTGGTGAACTTGTATTACTAAGACGATCTGCAAAATTTCACCATAATTGAGGTTATGGTATCGCCATATTTTCCTCCTTTCTGGCACCCGAGTCCCTCTCCATGCACTGCTCAAGGATTCAAAAACTGTCATATCCTAGCGTTTTTCTCACACATCGAATTCTCAAACTGACCCATGTAAGGATCTAGGCAGAAATGTACTTATAAACAATTATGACGATCATTTCTTTAATAGATTAAAATGAAATAATAGTTAATTAACTCGAAAAAATAACATCAGCTCATAGTTTTTTAATAAGTCAAAAGGCCGAACAAGTCCATGCATGCGGAGTACCTGGGTTTACGTGAAAAGCTGAGCACTTGACGACTTATACGATGAATCAGGTGACCTAATAAAGTCTGAAGGTTATAACAGAGGTTAGTCTATTATTACATATATGGTAGCTGATTCATTCCATATCGAATTATCGTAACAGGAACGACGCGGACGACTTACAAGATCGCCAATGATCTCATACGCATACAGGAATGACATCATGGTACGAAGGCGCGAGGCGATGGCACGAAGGTACGACGCGATAGCATGAATTTACCGTCGCGATACGAAAATGCGTTAATGTAACTATGGCACGATGGTACGATGCGATGGTACGAAGATACGACGAGATGGTATACGGAGGTACGACGGGATGATAGGAAGATACGGCGCGACAGTATCAATGTACGACCCGATTGCCCGATAGTACGATGCGATATTATGTATATATGGCACGATGGTACGAAGGTTTGTCGCGATCGTGTGAAGGTACGACACGATAGTACGAAGGTACGCGATGGTACGAATGTATGACGAGGTAGTACGAAGGTACGACGAGATAGTATGAAGGTACGACGTGACGATGCGACAGTACTAAGGTAAGACAAGATGGCATCAATTAAGGTACGACGCAATGGTACAAATATGCGACGCAGTGGTAAGGCGCAATGGTACGGACACGATTGTACGACTCGAGGACGACGCGATGGTACGACCCGATAGATGATACGAAATAACGATGAGATATTAGTAAGGGAAGACAAGATGGCACCATTTACGGTACCGTACGACTCAATGGTACAAATGTGCGAGGCAGTGGTGAGGCACAATGGTACGATACGATGGTACGACGCAGTGGTACATCGCGATGGTACGACTCGATGGTACGATGGTAAAACTTGATAGAACGAAGGTACGACGCGTAACGGCACGATGGTGCGATGGTATGATCAGCGGGTATACACTGCTGTGGTTTCCCAAGAATATTTCAGTTTAATTTCCTCAAATTAAATCAATTTTTTTTAGCAGATATGGGAATTTTGCTTCCCATTCCCGTTTAGACGAGTCCAGTCGGTGATCCAAACTATGTTTTTTGTAGAATTTTAAATACTTCATTCGAAGTATTGTGACAGCTTTTATAGAATCGAATTGCTGCTGTATAACATTGGGAAATACAGAGCCCACTCATCAAAATGTGACAAACTGTAAACACCAGATGTTCGCTAACAGCCGAAGACAATTGGTACCTCCGAGACATACGGAGATGGCCGAATACAGCCCGAATCGGAACCAGGCAATTGGATCGTTGTCGTTCAAAACTTTCATGCAACCATTCAGAAGTGTGGCCACGAAATGTTGAGTGTACTACACACGTACACCATCACTGATCACCAGAAACAGAGTCGCTGTAATTTAACGTTATAGAGAATGTAAAGTTTGAGAACAAATAAAGGTACAAAGAACAAAAACATCCCGATACATGCATCCCGACACTGATCAGGCCCATTTTCACTTTGATGAAATTTATTCTATATTATCAGTCGTAATAAAGATACCGTTTAGCATATTAGATACTGTTAATATACGATTTGATATAATAGTGCTATACGGTAAAACATTGATATAATAGTGCTATACGGTAAAACATTGATATAATAGTGCTATACGGTAAAACATTGATATAATAGTGCTATACGGTAAAACATTGATATAATAGTGCTATACGGTAAAACATTGATATAATAATGCTATACGGTAAAACATTGATATAATAGTGCTATACGGTAAAACATTGATATAATAGTGCTATACGGTAAAACATTGATATAATAGTGCTATACGGTAAAACATTGATATAATAGTGCTATACGGTAAAACATTGATATAATAGTGCTATACGGTAAAACATTGATATAATAGTGCTATACGGTAAAACATTGATATAATAGTGCTATACGGTAAAACATTGATATAATAGTGCTATACGGTAAAACATTGATATAATAGTGCTATACGGTAAAACATGTTAGTGCGATGAATATCTTTAATCGGTTTATGTCCGTTAACTATATTTAATATACCGGTACTTTAGTTACCTCTGGAATGACTCGAGTCGTTACGTTGTATTTTTCTGTCGTTTTTTTTGTAAATCTAACAGATTGAAAATAATTCCAATCGCACCAAAAGATTGACATTTTCAGATTAGATCTTGGCCCTAAATCCAATCTCAGATTAAAATGTCATCTTTCCTTGCGATTGAAATTATTTTCAATCTATTAGGTTGAAAAGACCAGACTGAAACTAATGTAGACTGAAAATTCAATCTGATAGATTCTCTGAAATCTTTAATCTAATATATCGATTTTTAATCGGAATACATTGGTAACTAATTCCAATCGAATTATTTAGTTCACTGGCGTAGTGATGGTGGTCAATCCGACCATTCACATAATGTTCTAACTGCGTTCCTTTACGAGGTCCACATGGGCCAAAATCTGGCCAAATCCAATACTAGAGGTATAGTGACGACTGGGATATTAAACGCTTCGACACCGTCACCTTCAATGCAACGTCACCGGTGTCAGTGTAACCTTCGCTGATTTCACTGGGCTGAGAAACGCAGAGAATTCGCAATAAGTTTATTCTCGATCTTGATCGACACAAAAGCTTGTATGGGCATACGAGGGTTATGAAAAAATGGATCCAGCATATCTTATAGGAGATTGAACAAGTTAGATCCTCAACTATTTTACAAGAGCACACGGTACAACGTCTGGTTTAGCTGTGACATGCCTGATCCCACACTTATAAATTACCGTTATTTCACAATAAATGTATGTTGGAGTTTACAGTACATTTAAACGTAAAGACATTAATTTGTAAATTGAACTGTTGCATTTCAGTTGACATCAATTGGAATAGGTAAACTGCGAACAAACGGAAGGGACGCGGCGGTTAACTTTAATTTTCTGTCTATAATACGGTTTGGTTTTGGTTTTATCTGACATGGAGTAGTGCCCCACTTATCGCATATTCATGTAATAATTTCACAGATTCCTTCGTGATTAGTAGTAGGGAGAGGCTAAATTCCTTATTTTTAGGGTGTGGAGTGAGGGTGTGGATCAAGTGGAGTGACGTCACGGATGACGCCACGTCCGGTCACGTGACTTACAGTGACATCCGGGTCAAAGGTCACATCCGAGTCAAAGGTCATCTCCGGTCATGTGACGGCCCAGCAAGAGTTATCTCCCGTACATAAGACCCCAGTGACTTCCACGGTTAGTCTCTGGGGAATGCATGTTTGGGGCAGGAGTATTGGGGTGATCATTTTTTATTTTCTTGTGGATTTTACTATGGGGTGTGGCACCTTGTTTTTTCTGTTTCGCGATGTAGAACACGATGGGAGGGGTCTCGAGTCCAGGGGTTGACTTTCGCTGAAAAGTTCAGGCAGGTTTGGGGTGGACATGTTAGGTCCATTCTGGCGCAGTGGACAATGTTAGTCCCAATGGGGAACCCACTCACGGACATTTACGGTATGGGGTGTGGCCCTTTGTTTTCTTCATCTCGAGCTGTAGAACACGATTGAAGGGGTCTCGAGGTCATGCGTTGACTTTTGTTGAAAAGTTCTGATGACGCATGCGTAGTAGGCAGGCAGATCGATGTCCGACTGGGTCGTGTGAGGTATCAGTTTGAAGCACTCGCAGAGAAGCGTCCAACTGGATGGGTGTGGGGTGGGAATATCGTCATGCGCAGTAGAAAATCGACGTTTGAATCGACGTTTTCGGGTAGCGGTGGGCCACTATTGACCCGATTGGGCTGCGGGCGGTATCAGTTTGAAGCACTCGTGGAGGAGCGTCCAACTGGATGGGCGGGAAGTGGAAGTAAGGCAATGGCGCGCATGCGCTGACAGAGGATTGTGGGAACAGGGTACGAGAATGGACGTTTTTGGGTCGAGGTGGGTCAATATTTGCCCGATTTGGTTGCGGGAGATATCAAAGTGAAGCTCTCGTGAAGTAGCGTTCAACTGGACTGGTATGGAGTAAAAGTAGCGCAATGGTGCACATACGCAGGCAGGGAATTGTGGGAAAAGGGCATTGGAATGGACGTTTTTGGGTCGAGGTGGGCCCATAGTGGGCGTACTGGGTCGAGGAGGGCATCCATGTGAAGAGCTCCTCCAGGCCGATCAAGTCATGGGTGGGTGCATGTTTTCACAGAAAAAACGAACTTTACACCTTCTGAGTCATAGAAATCGGAATGTAGTTGTTGTTGTTGTTGAGATATTGTATTCTCTCAATTTCGAAAAAAGTCAAAGGAAGTAATCTAGTTTAATCCAGAGATTGTACCATGCCCTTATATAATACTAACGCATCGGCAAGATGTATGTATATCAATCCCTTCACGCCAGTGAATAAAACATGGTGGTCCCCGATGATGTCATCGCTCTACACCAGGACATTGTACGGGGTATTTAGCTGGGGAAACCACTGTTTTGTAGGTCATCGCTCTATATTTCAGGGTAAACTTTCCGGGAATTTTCTGGGAACACCCCTATTCTATTTATAGATCACTAGGGAGTAGTAGAGAGAGGGGAGTTTCGGAGGTGCAAACGAGCTTTTGGAGTCTTGTGTCATCCGGTTATCTGGTAGGATTACTTGTGTGCGCGTGTGAGAAGGAGGAGATGGAGAAGGAGGAGGAGGAGGAGAAAGTGAGGCGTGCCCAACCCCCGTCTTAACGTGTTGAAGCACCAACGATGGTGAGTGAGTGAGTGAGTGGTTATATAGGTCGTCTATAAACCATTAGCCTCAATTTGTAACCACCCCTTGACGCCATGATGTGGACAGATGAGAGAACAACCACAAGAAGGATGACAGGTCATTTTATTATCCCCTCCAGCACATACCAACGTTGGGGGAGGTGAGTTGGATACGATTGTAATTCTGGTAGGCTCTTGTCCAATCAGAAGCCGCCATTTCAAAAAGTTCAATTTTCGGCCATGTTCTCTCTGATCTGTTTGTCCTAAGTGTCTTCGCGCAGTCCAGGATACTGGAGCTCCGGGCTCTTTCTTCTCCTATTGGTAGGCAGGGAAGAGAGATGGAAGGGCTCATCGACACTGGGATCAATCTCCATCGGCTCTTCAATTCGGGGTGGCGGATCAACCTCCATGGGGTTTCCATTCGAGGATGCATTTCCATGGGAACTGAAATATCCGGTCTCGACAGTGGCGAGCGTGATCCGTGTATGACACTTTGGTGACGTCTCAATTGACTGGGATGCTTGAAGACTAAATCACACTTTGCACATTTATGCGTGTGTACTTCATGGCGTGCACGTGTGTGACGACGGAAACTGTCCATGCAGGCGATGAAAGGGTTCCGAAGAAGTCGTACAAGTGAACATCGTGATAGAGTGTCTGCTGAATGGAACGCCAACTTTGCACATCTTTAGGATACGCTTGCTTTTATGGACAGTAACGTCCGCCAACGCCTAGCTTAACGCTTCAACGCCCTGGTGAAATAGCTCAGAAGCTCTGATTTTCTAGATATTTCATGGAATTGCCACTAATTTCGTCGAAATGCATTGACGCCCGTTAACGCTCGTTGTTACGCCTTAACGCCCGTCTCAACGCCTTACCGCCCTATCTTCACGCCTTAACGCCCGTCCCAACGCCTTAACGCCCTATCTCAACGCCTTAACGCCTTATCTCAATGCCTTAACGCCCTATCGTAACGCCTTTACGCATTGTCAACCATCAAATCACACGCACATATTCTGACCATTGGCCCCTGACCTTTGATGAAAGTGACGTCATCAGTGAACATCACCGGAAGTGACGTCATCGCGAGTCTTGTTTCATCGAGCGCATAAGAGTTCCGAGCTCGGAGCACTTGGAGTCGGAGAACTTTGAGCTTGGAGCTCGGAGGTGACGTCATCACCTGTGGTGCACTTGCACCCTGGTGTACCCTGTGCCCTACGGGCTATAGGAGACAGGGTGCATCACAGGTGCGTGTGATGACGTCACTGCCAAGCTCCGAGCTCCAAGAGCTCCGACTCCAAGAGCTCTTATGCGCGCGATGACGTCACTTCCGGCGATGTCCATTGATGACGTCACTTTCATCAAGGGTCAGGGGCCACTGGTCAGAATTTGAGCGTGTGATTGGATGGTTGACAATGTGTAAAGGCGTTACGATAGGGCGTTAAGGCGTTGAGATAAGGCGTTAGGCCGTTGTGTTAGGGCGTTAACGCGTTAGGACGGGTGTTAAGGCGTAAAGATAGGGCGCTAAGGCGTTGAGACGGGCGTTAAGGCCTAACAACAGGCGTTGACGGGCGTCACTGTATTTCGATGAATTAGTGACAATTCCATGGAATATCTAGAAAATCAGAGCTTCTGAGCTATTTCACCAGGGCGTTGAAGCGTTGAGCTAGGCGTTGGCGGGCTTATTACTGTCCATAAAAGCAAGCGAATCCTAAAGACGTGCACAGTTGACGTTCCATTCAGCAGACACTCTACCACGATGTTCACGTGTATGACTTGCTCGAATCCCTTTCATCGCCTGCATGGACAGTTTACGTCGTCACACACGTGCACGCCATGAAGTACACACGCATACATGTGCAAAGTGTGATTTAGTCTTTAAGCATCTCAGTCAATTGACACGTCACCAAAGTGTCATACACGGATCACGCTCGCCACTGTCGAGACCGGATATTTCAGTTCCCATGGAAATGCGTCCTCGAATGAAAGAACCAATGGAGGTTGATCCGCCACCCCGAATTGAAGAGTCGATAGAGATTGATCCCAGTGTCGATGAGCCCTTCCATCTCCCTTCCCTGCCTACCAATGGGAGAAGTACATGTAAGAGCTCGGAGCTCCAGTATCCTGGACTGCCCAAAGACACTTAGGACAAACGGATCAGAGCGAACATGGCCGAAAGTTGAAATTTCTGAAATGGCGGCTTCTGATTGGACAAGAGCCTACGACAATCGTAAACATATCAAACGCTCCCCCCCCCCCCACCAGCGTGGGTATGATGTGCTGGAGGGGATAATAAAATGATTGACATGTCATCCTTGTTGTTGTTGTTCTCTCATCTGCCCACATCATGGCGTTAAGACGCAATGGGTGGTTACAGACTGAGGCTAATGGTTTACAGACGACCTTATATAACCACTCACTCACTCACCATCGTTGGTGTGTCAACGCGTTAAGACAAGCATTGGGCACGCCTCACGGGCCTTGGGCACACCTCACTCACTCCTCCTCCATCTCCTCCTCCTCCTCCTCGCACGCACACACAGGTAACTCTACCAGGTAGCCGGATGAAACAAGACCCTCATCTCCCCCAAAAGCTCTTTTGCACCTCCGAAACTCCTCCTTTCTCTACTACTCCCGAGTTATCTATAAATAGAACAGGAGTTTCCCCAGAAATTTCCCGAAAATTTTACCCTGATATATAGAGCGTTGACCTACAAAACAGGGGTTTTCTGAGCTAAACACCTCGTACAATGTCCCAGTGTAGAGCGATTACATCATCGGGGTCCACCATGTTTTCTTTCCTGGTGTGAATGGATTGATAGATACATCTTGTCGATGCGTACAATCTCGCGCAAAAGATAAAACACTGGCATGCTAGGGCGTTATGGCGTTAGACTGAGTTAAGGCGGATAAGGCGTTTAGGCGTTAAGATGTGGCGTTATGGCGTTAAGATAGGCATTAAGGCATTCAGATAGAGCGTTAAGGCGTTACTGTAAAAGTCTCCACAAAGGTTACAGGACAAATATTTCTCTACTACTTAACTGGATTACTTCCCTTGACGTTTTTTCGAAATTGAGAGACTACACTATCTCAATAACAACAACAACAACATTCCCATTTCTATGACTCACCAGGTGTAAAGTCGAGTTTTTTTTCTGTGAAAACATGCACCCACCCATGACTTGATCGGCCTGGAGGGGCTCTTCACATGGATACCCTCCCCGACAAACATGGGCCCACCTCGACTCAAAAACGTCCATTCCAATGTCCTTTTCCCATCATTCCCTGCCTGCGCATGCGCACCATTGCGCTACTTTTACTCCACACCAGTCCAGTTGAACGCTACTTCACGAGAGCTTCACTTTGGTATCTCCCGCAACCAAATCGGGCCAATATTGGCCATGGGCGACCCGAAAACGTCCATTCAAATACGCTTTTTCTACTGCGCAAACGCAGATAGACGATATTCCCGCCCCACGCACATCTAGTTGGACGCTCCCCCACGAGTGCTTCAAACCGATACCTCGCACGACTCAATCGGACCACTATGGGTCCACCAAGACCCCAAAACGTCCACCCCGATCTGCCTGCCTACTGTGCATGCGTCATCAGAACTTTTCAACAAAAGTCAACGCATGGCCTCGAGACCCCTCCCATCGTGTTCTACAGCTCGAGATGAAGAAAACAAGGGGCCTCAACCCATACCACAAATGCCCATGAGTGGGTTCCCCATTGAGACTAACATTGTCCACTGCGCCATAATGGACTTATTATATCCACCCCAGACCTGCCTGAACTTTTCAATGAAAGTCAACCCCTGACCCATCGTGTTCTACATCGCGAGTCAGAAAAGGAAAAAAAGGTTCCACACCTCACAGTAAAATCCACAAGAAAATAAACAATGACCACCACAATACTCCTACCCCATACATGCATTCCCCGGAGATTAACATTAGAAGTCACTGGGGTCTTATGCAGGGGGAGATCATTCTTGCTGGTTCGTCACGTGACCGGAAATGACCTTCGACCCGGATGTGACCTTTGACCCGGATGTCACCGGAAGTCTCTGCCCGGATGTGATGTCATCCGTGACGTCATAGTGACGTCATTCCATGTGATCCACACTCTCACTACACACCCTCAAAAATAATAAGAAATTTAGCCTTTTCCTACTACTGTGAATATTTACGAAATCTGATCGCATTTGTAAACACGAAGAGCAGAAATACGCGAACGAGCAATGGCCATTTCGACATTCCAGTGACCTAGGTTTTCGCGGAACCGATAAATGTAGACAACGGTGCCACGTAATTATACAATTTGAAGGATGTTAAAAAAAAAAAGATACTTGTAAGTTTACAGTACAACCTAACTTACACTTGAATGCCTGTCAATAACGGTAATTATAAAATACGGTGCAACATTTTAAAGTTCAAAGCCTGTTAAAAATCGGTAATTCTAAAATACGGTGTAACGTAATTTTACACAGGCACCTTTTCTGCCAGTACATTTAACTGTGAATTTACGGTGGGATTTATAACAGTGCACTCCGTTCCGTTTAGTAACGGGCAATGCTGATTGGCCGAGATCCATGCACTCAAAAGCTGGGCACCGAGTCTTTCACCCCAATGCAATCAGAGGGTGTATCTGACATTAGGTGGTACCGGTATATAATGAAATGACATGAGATTGATATCTCCCTGCCTTCCGAATAATGCTGAGTATCACACAGCGATATGTAAAACTAGCATCAGCATCAGTCCTGCCATGTACGGAATACGGATGAAGGTCATTTCGAAACGATAGCGAGGTTGTGAGGTTAAGGATACTGAGCCCTCCCGCACACACTTTTACACACCCTTTAGAATATGTCTTTACACAGCTAGATGTATGACTCATTGCTATGGTAATGTATATATTTTCTGAAAGCGCATTTCGTAAGGATTCCAAATATATAAATTTGTTCTCATTCTATAGAAATTTAATGTAAAATATCTTTACAAAATGGACCAACTCACAGTTTTGAACTTTGAAGTTTAATTAAATGTCAATAGAATAAGAACTAGACCAAAATTGACAAAACTAAGACACCGCTTTCCTATTGGAGTTGTCTTCTACAGGAAAGGATGATGTAGGCTACGATAACTTGAATACTTTTTTGAAAATGGCCATTAAACTAAGAAGGCTCATTTAAAAAAATATTTTTGTTAAATTCGAATGTCTTCACAACCCACAGATTTACAGTGAACACACATATATATATTTGGAATCTTTACGCTTTCAACAAATATATACATTACCATAACAATGAGTTATACTTTTAGCTGTATAAAGACATAGTCTAGAGGGTGTGTAAAGTTGTCTACATGTGAGCTCAGCATCCTTAAATTAGTCTCGCTCTCTCCCTGTCTAGCTTCGCTCTCTTCCTGTCTAACTCCGCTCTCTCGCTTCGCACTCTCGCTGTCTCGCAACCTCGCTCTGTCGCTTCGCTCTCTCACCCTAAAACGAGATAGTGAGGTTGCAAAATGGCCTTCCATAGCCTGGCGATTAGACCACTTCGTTAAACAATGGATTAACGTGCCGTACCCCAGAAAATATGAATTCATTACCGGTATATGCAAAAATATGCACTCAATTTACTCGGTATGAGTATCTTTTTCCATTTATGTTAATATGATATGCGGGGGGAATACCAGATTAGAACATAAATTAAGAAGTTAAATAGCTATGCAGGCTAGGAACAGCATAATTAATACTGGTCGTCTAATTATATATATAAATGGCCCTGGAATGTCTCCCCTACTTGGACGGGAGCTTCATGCTTGACTGAACTATGAATGTCATTATACATGTGTAATAACAACCTACGGGACTTACGTAGGGTGTAGCTACTGGTAAAAACTTTGAAGTGGATGAACTACATTATAGAGCTATTTTCTTTGGACATATGACGTATATTATGTTATATAGTCTGCCTACAGTCTATATTAAAATATAGAACTCTCGAGAATTCTTAAGGCAAATTTGTCCGCCTTCAAAAAACGAACCCGGACTTTGAATAGGCCAGTTCTGGTTGACCGCTCCGATTCTTTTTGATCAATGGAGATACCATCACACGACTTTCTTAAAATGGAATATATCTATTCAGTACACCGTACTTCAATGATTAATTCAATGGTCAATGAACATGAAAATTGCATGTAGAGCGATGGACGGTGACCGGTTGCAATACCCATCTTTTTCACACCAAGTCCAGCATGTAAACATGGTACACATATATGCGCCCTGATTAGTTTCAATTTCTCCATTCGCTGAATGCCACACACATCTTTATCCAGTATCTTCCCTTAATAAGACTAAAATACTGCAATAGAATAATAATAAAAAAAGCGTGTAGAAAATAAATAAAACTCATTTCTGGTCTTTCTGGTTATATTCAACAAAATTTCGTTTCTTTGGTTACAGGAGGCGTGGTTTCTGTATTGTCAATCACCTGTCCACCGGGCATCAAGATCACGTGGGATGTCTGTTTCGGCTCGTCGTTGTCGATATGTGTGAACCTGGAGAACATGTTGTGATAGACAAGACAATACGATTTGAAGACGTTTTCGGCACATCTACTGGCCTGGAATACATCTGAAGTTTCTGAAATTTACTGAAGAGTTCTAGTCCCGAAATCCAGGGGAAGGGTTTCTACAGAGGGACAGCATGTCTATGTGAGTATAGCCTTGTCGAAAATTCGATAATTGTTTCATCTGTTTAGCTTTAAAAATGTCGAAGTTCAGTTTCTAAATATTATTGTTTGGTTCATTGTCGTCGTTGTAATTTTCATGAATACCATTCAAGATACGACGTCGAGCTAATAATTTAGGAAAATGTCCCAATTTATAAAGCGATATCTGCTTCAGGTATTGAAATTTTACTGTCTGACACTCACACATTTTAACCAGACTCGGCAATGGCAAATATGGCCCCCCGTGTTGTCATTATCAACATTGAAGTATTTGTTTTGGTTATGTACATTATTTACACATTTCTCGTATACAGGAATGTAAAATATTAACTGCCTGATGTTTTTTCAGCTGTTGTCAGCATTTTCTTCTTTTTTTTTCTAAACACCTGGACAGCTTTTTATTGAATACAGATCTCGTATTGTATAGATCTTCGTTCTTATTGGCCATTCACAGCGAGGATCTTAGTCAGTATATCTTAAGGCAAAATAGGATAAGATAATAATAATATCAATAAATAAATGTTCACGTCCGAAAATAATCACAAAAATTGACGTTTGCGTATGATGTCACGTCCAACATGGCGCATGGGACTACTTGTTTGTTTTACAAATTTGGTGCAAATTATGGACTGTCTCATTTGAAGAAATTAAAGCAACAATTGTGCAATTGTGAACTATATCACTATTCAACTCAAGGAGCCAAAGATACCTACATAACTTTCTGTCCATCACCCATTGGAACTCTCGGCAATGTTCTCCATATTCCGTGGATTAAGGGGGGTGCCATATACGAATTCCAGCTGCTGTTGTCCAAAATATGCCATTTGATCGTTTCTTATCATTCTCAGTTCTCCCATGGAGCCTAGGCTCCGTTGTTGTTTTGATATGTCGATGTCAATAATCTTTTGATATAATCTGACCCTATGACCTAATTTTCTATATGTGACCTCGATCGTGGTTATATTATTCTCGAAAGAAGCAACAATGACTCATTTATACATACAATACTCTATCTGCTTGAACTATTACATGCCCGCTCCGCTTTGCTCCTCTCTCATTTGTGATAATACCATTCAGATATTTCCTTATACCCTCAAACATTCACCATTGTGGAAGACGTTTCTGCGCCAAAATGGCGGATCATTCGCGACTGCTCGGCCTATTCCGTCGAAGGCATAGTACCTCGCCCATTAATGGTGAAAGGATTTTACAGCTCTCAGCTGTATATTGTGATCCGCCGCATGTGAAGCACATCACATGCTATAGGATGTGTTTCCGCTCACATATATAGTCCTCAGTGTATTTATCAGGAGATAAAATATTTGTCCAAATGAAATGGATATTGCCCTGATTCTACCCGCGAAGGATCTCTTCTAATTTGAGGTGTTTCTCCTGGTTTTCCTTCTCGAGCTAATCTCCATGGTAACGGACATGCGTTGTTCGGAGTTTCGGCGTGATACTGTGCTTTCAGCATGGATGCCAATATGGATTCCCAGCAGTGCGCTACGAGGTACTAATGTCCTATATTATCCGAGACCGTGTCGAGTGACTTGTGGATATGATGGGGCCACCTAATCACAGGGGTCATTCCAGCACAGTTCCGAAGAACTTTCTAAGAATTTCTGGGACTGATCACACATTAATGCAGCTCCCTACGCGAATAGATTCTTGGGGTGGTGAAAATCAAAATCAAGAATCTAACGTCTTTAACGGTGTAAATACTGAATAATTTTGTAATATATCTTCTTGATGAAACAAAGGCTAGAGGGTAAGTGAAGGTTTAATATATTGCGGAGTAATCTCAGCGCTGAGAGCGTGTTAACGATATTTCAATTGCGAGTAGCGCTTGAAGCCAAGACGGAAGTCGTTCAGCTGACATGCGCGGTTCGGAGTTTGATGATGGGATGAAGACGAAACTTTACATTTCCATGACGGAAGCATCTTTCAGTGCTGCGCATGTCAGCTTTCTAATTTTCGGTCAGCCTAAATACCCCGTCGTCATATGAAATACGTTGAGATCATAAACGAAAAACACTTTCTGTCACAGTACATACTATGGCTTTATTTTCCTCGTGTAAGATATTGTGAAAGGACATGAAATAAATAACTTAAATTCTGTGCAAGACCATATTCGGGTTTATTTTTTCGAAATCAGTTGCAACCAGGATTCGAAAGTAGAACTGAACATTTATGGATATTCAGTAGTTAAACTTCACTTGGTCAGCATTGCAGGTGGACTGTACTAGAGTCCACCTAACTACGTCCAGGGTATCTAGCCCTGGGCTGGAGGATGTGACAGATATCGTTGTTCCTCTGTCGCCAGCACTTTTATTCCTTCAAGGACATTGCGACCCGCAGCAAATCTCTTCGAATGTACGAGTCTGTTGCAGGGATTTGTTTGTTTGTCGTGTGTATTTGTTTTCCAGTTTGTCCTCCGTCTCTTAACATTTACATGCCGATTCAAGTAAACAGATCCCTGTCTGAGCCGGTGCAATGATCTGCGCGAACCCAATTAAATCAAATTTCCACAGATATTAAAACGGACACCTGCAGATGAGACCGGTGTTAAAGGAATGCCAGTCGTATAGGAAATCAGACCGACTCCCAGTGCTGAACATAGAAGAGACTACTATTCCCAATTCGTGCACATGTGCTAAGAAAGCCTAGCCAGGTAAAATATAGCAAGCGGACTGCGGTATGTTTGGTTCACACCGGCTTGTGTTCAAACATATATGAGTTGGAAACCTGGACGTTTTTACTTCGTCTCCGTATTGCAAGGCCTATTCATTTTTTGTTTTTGTATTTTGTTTTTTTGTTGGTAACCATTTGACTCAAATGATCTAAAATCTCTACTAAATATGGGGCTTTGCATATATCAATTATTATCATTTTGACTCTGGCATTGTTGAAAAAAAATAAATTCAAAAGATCTGTTCGATTTAAAGTCGTCACGACGGATTCAAGCAATTACAGATGGTGTGGTATTCCTTAGACTCTAGATATTTTCGTTTTTCGCGATACATATATGCAATCGTAATCTTTGCTCAAACTACATGATTGGTTGAGTACGCTCTGAACTGACCAATCCTGGAAGACGTAACATCATGCACCGTAATTAATTCAATGAAAATACACGCTCTTTAATGCAACCACTATAAAATCATAATCAACACACTACACTGTAACGAAGTGTACTTTTGAGAATGTATAGAATTTAGTACAGTTATACATTGCAGTGCTGTATATTGTATTGTTATATACAATAGTACTTTCAAAGGCAGCGCAATACACCGTACAATGCTATTTAGTACAATGCTATGTCGTACAATACAAAACTCTTCAATGCTAAGAACTGCAATACTATGTAGTGCAGTACAGTGCAGCACATTACAATGTATTATCAGTACAATGCATTGTTGAATAATAAAATGCAGTATAATACAAGGCAATCAAAGACATTGCAACACAATGCCGTGTAATATACGACTGTACGATACAGGGTATGTGGCAATACAAATTATACAGGACAATACTGTACAATAAAACACACTTCAGTGCGGTACAATGCAATGAAATATAATGAGTGAGTGAGTGAGTTAGGGTTTAACGTCGCGTTCAGCGCTATTCCAGCCATACAGCGACGTTATAATAACTACGATATGTAATGCAAGATAATGCAGTATAACAGAATGCAGTGCACTGCATGGTAGTACAATACACTGTCAGAATTTGTTGGGTATAGACGTGACATATCCAAAATAGTTGGGTCAAACAGATCCAAAATATAAATAAACTTTTTGGGTTCGTCACGTCTATACCCAAAAATATCTGGTCAATTTGACCCAATCCTTCTGACAGTGCGATGTGACATCGAATATGCAATAGTGCAATAAAGGACATTGCAATACAGTGCAGTACAATATAGAGTAGTGCGAGGCAATACATGACAGTACAAAGTAGCAAACTATAGAGCAGTGTAATACAATGCAAAGTAGCGCAATATCAATATTACTCCGTACAAACGCACAGGGGCTCGTTACCGTTATTAATTGATTAATTAGGTTGATTACAGCGGGGGCGAGGTAGTGAATAAATGAGGAAGGGAGGTCAATCGAGTCGGAGCCGTCACCTCATCACGCTCACAAACCTCGTGTTTTATATCCCCTTGTCTTCGAAAAACGAATAAACGTCCCTTTTAACAGATCGAGAAATGGTTAAAACGTATATATCTTACTTTACCTTCTCCCGATATGGCCTCTTTATGCAAAAAAGTCCCTTTATCCGTCAGTTTTAACCGATATTTCCAGACTGACCAAAATCTCGATAATAATCTCGCCACAGTGCCCGAGAACGAGTGAGACTTCCTCGCCAGGGTTCGTCGCGAGCCAACTATCAGTTGATTTGAGATAATTTGGCGGGTATTATGGACTTTTTTGCATAAAGGGGCCAGACCGGGAGAAGGTAAAGTATGATTTGACCTCCCTTCCCCATTTATTCCCTACCTAGACCCCCCCCCCCACCTGAAATCAACCTAATTAACCAACTAACAACGGTAACGAGCCTCTGTGTACAAACGGTGGTGCAATACAACGGAGTGCAATACAATGTGGCACAGAGCACTGTAGTACAAATCCGCGCAAGAAAAGCAGTAAAGTGTATTGGCATGCAATACAATGTATGCTATATATTACCGTGCAATACAATGTCTTACAATGCAATGCAGTGTCAATCGATGCAATTCAATGTAGCGCAATACAATGCAGTGCATCACAATATAATACAATATAATGTAGTAAAAGACAGTGCATTGCAGTGCAGCACAGTAAAAAACAACGCAGTGCAGCATAAAGCGAGACAATACAATGTAGCACAATATGCTGATAAAATAGTTTTTGCCCACTTTTCCTTGCGAAAAATATGAATTTTGAAGAAAATTGACGGAAACATCAGTAACATCACTGTTCTTGTTCTTGTTTCCCCACATGGACGCCATTTTGAATTAACCCATGATCCAAGGTTGGGGAATTATTTTTGTCGTTCTGATGATAGGATAGAAAGATTGGTAAGGGTGGTATAGGGTTAATGCAATTCGGTCCACAAACTCGCCTTCAAATTATACAGAGTAGATCCTCATTTCATAAATCTACCCTCTCCGTTGTTTCCCCCCCTAAAGAACCCCAACAATCTTAGCCTATGTCTGTAATGATATAAAAGTATATAAGAAGGCGGATATCTCGTACGATTCTGACATAGCTGACATTTACTTTGTTCTCTAGGAACATAATTTAGCCGACTGTGTGGGGTGTGTTTGATAACTATTACAGTTTTATGCGTGCCAAGGATATATGACATATGTACAGTGTCAAAGGTTACAACAGTTGGTCATTATCGTCACAATTACGACCAGAAGAATATCTTCCTCAGCATACCTGGCAAGGCCTATTATCGGTATTACTAAAGCTAAGTTAGTTCTTATTTGACGGAGTACAGTAGAACATTTCGTTTGGAATTTGCAGAAGAACTGGAATCCAGTTCACGTTTTACCCGAACTACGGAAATTGGTGTTCCATTGATTATTAATTCCGTGGTTAAACATTGTTTTGGTTTTTTCGCGAATTTATATTATAGCGATGAAATGACCCGCTACGCTGGCATGTAGGTCTCAAAGTAATATTTACGAATAACGATCATCGATTTAAAATTTACAATTTTGAAACTACAGGGAACAGCTTAAAGGATAAAATTTCCAGTAAATTTCAGGCTTCACGAGTGGAAATTTATCTACATCTCTTTAATGAAAGAGCCGTCCGATCATAAAGGAGTCGTGACTACGCCCAGTGGTCCTGAGGTATGAATGGGTAATGCATATCAGAGTGCGAAATGAAGTCATTTGTCTTCTGTTTCAAAACACAAATCGCGCGATGACACTATAAAAAAAAACCCACATACATGCTTTGTAGATTGCAATATATAGAAGAAAAAATATATACATTGAAGATAAATTTGGCAATACCTTGGTAGTGTAAGGTATTACAGTCTACTAACTCATTCCATATAAACCCTTCACGATACTATTTAATTGTATCCACAGATTGGCTAATCAGTGTGGATACATGATTAACTCGGCAAGGATTTATCTTGGTACTCTATTTGTTTTACAGCATATTCTTAAACATTTTATGCTAATTTATATGAATCTCAGTTTGTCCCACAGTAGAATAGCTAGCTTTTATATAGTTTACGGTAATTCAATGCAAGGCCAACCACATACTGGAAAATACAATGTGACACAATGTGAACGACGGCTATCTCCTGAATGCAGGATCAGCATACATGTGCATGTGCTCCACTCCAATTTTGGCATTAATTTGATATCGTCTATCGTATATACCTATAACAGAGAAAAACACAGTTTGGGTGTGGCCAGTTCCACTCTGTGGGACCCAGTTCAAAATAGTTCGATGTCATTATCTGAGTTTACAATGACGTATAAATTATATCTCTACATCATGTTGTTATCGAGTTACGGGACAAAACATTTTGGACGACGGCAATCTGCTCAATGTTGGGTTTGATGTTTGTAGTTGGCGTACGAAATACAGTCTCTGAATACATATATAACATCGGGTTCTGCACTGATTATATGTGGTCTATCTTGCATATCCAGTATACACAAATGGCATAGGCATGAGCATCCCGTCACCCCTGGGATCCGAACCAAAATAGGTCTATATTACTCTCCTGGTCAATACCTTTCGAATTGTGTATATATTGTATCTCTACATTGTGTGGCTGTAGAGTATAACAAGCGCTGGATGAGCGCAAAGACCTCCGTCGAGGCAACAGGGTCCGTAGCGTAATACATCACTGAATAACATACGGCCGGATGCCAAGCTCAATTTTGCATTTGTTGGACGTTAGCTTCATCAATGGTAATTAATCTGGGGTTGAGGGTTCCTCACTAGCATGTCCAGACAGGGATGTGAAAGTCACATTCCCAGCAAATAATTTTTGTTTGATTTGACGTGCTTGAAATATTGGGGTATGGAATAGAGTATATTGATGGAAAACCTGGAAAAGTGCTTGAGACATTAGGCCCCATCCCACCCACACCTCCCCATGAGAGGATCCCCTCACCCAAATCAACACGTTAGCGACAGAAATGAGACCCTGTGTGCCTAGTTGTACCAACTTGCTTGTGATTTTGTGCTATAGGCCCAACACAGCAACACTTCATATTTTGTATGTGTACAGTATAGCATCATCATTGATGAGAGAATGCTCTTCAAAACACACCTGATTTTACCGACACTTCGTTCTGATCTGTCTCAACATCATATGATGAGGATTCAATGCGCTCGGTATAATTTTGTATACTGGTGTTACAGGTCACCTTCGCCTTCACCTTACTGTATCAATGACCATGGACTTGTACATGTATCACATTCACATTGAATGGTGATGGCTGATGAGAATATTGCCCCTATGGAACAAATGACTGG
The DNA here is from genome assembly GCA_036873755.1 of Hanleya hanleyi. Classification (NCBI taxonomy): domain Eukaryota; kingdom Metazoa; phylum Mollusca; class Polyplacophora; order Lepidopleurida; family Hanleyidae; genus Hanleya; species Hanleya hanleyi. The sequence goes on along the minus strand of JAVTVY010040159.1, from coordinate 141,227 downwards.
ATTCCACGCAGCAAATATTTATTGTGTAACAGTAAGAAGAAAATTAATTGTATAAACATTCCAAGCCTCATTGAACACAAGCCGCACCATACTTGATATGAATATAACGCGCGTACATTAGCTCGCTTGGACGTCGCTTAGTTAAATATGGACAGACTCGCAAAAATCTCAAAATTTTCAAAAGCCACAAAAATGCCCTCAGCTTGTACAGAGTAAGTAAAAATACTTATGTACAACTTGATGTTTAGAAATGACTGTGTTGAGCGGTTCTATTCCCAACTTCTCTTTTATTCTATGTCATAGAGGACAGGGTTTGGTAGATAATTAAAAACTGTATTAACTCGGCTTCACATTTTAGAGAATGACTTTAATTGAGCCAAAGATGAAAGAGAAATACACTTATAAAAAAATCTATTTAAAAAAATATCTGTATATATGTTTATATTAAAGGTGAACTGCAAAGCTTTTAATTTTATCTAAAATGTTGCTTATATACATCTTGTCTTATGTGGCATAACTTTTATACGTTTTTGGGGCAAATATAGTTTGCAAAATTGTACTAATAACACTATTTAAGTTATCCCGTTATAAATCCGTCTTGAAAACTTGCATCACTTGTCTCTCTTGGTTTGTAGAACGTTATGACGTTATAGTGGTCTCCTTCATTCAAGTTTTATTTAAATGTGACGTCATGCTACGTTGGATGAATGAACGAGGGCCACTATAACGTCATGACATTCCAAAAACAACGGGAGGCAAGCGATGACGTTCTGGCTCTCGTTTTCTGGTTGTATAAGTTTTGGCTTTTCATATACCCCAAATAAAACAATAACCCATAAAACTATTACCACACATATTTGTAACAACTATAGAAGTTCTTGTTTTATGACATTTTAACAGAACATTGGAAAGCTTTTCAGTTCACCTTTAATTTCCATAATTTATTGAAAAAAACTATACGTAGACTTCGACCACCCAATATCACACAGGCCAGGCAACTGTGAGAACAAGTGAAAGATACCCATCGAGTTGAGCGGATTTGCAGATAAACAACAACAAAAAATTGCACTTTGTGCCTCACGAGGCCCTTCTCCATAGAGTGCATGCCAGTTATTTTTCTAGACTACAACAGCAACTGTTTTTGCCTGTATCACAGTCCGAGCTTCCGATTACCCTTCAACCTTACCCAGACGACGGATAATTTTTGACAGATTATCCGGCTAGGTTGTTGATCGGATTCACAGATCATGAATTCCACCGTGACGGAATCACCGTTGGGAAGACTTTTCTTTATTCAAAGTCATGTACTCGGAAGTTCCGTGGTCATACCCATGTAGTTTCAAGTTTAGTTTGCTATTCTATATGACATCTGTTTACGGATCCATGAAAATCTACAGATGATCCAGCATTTTCAGTAAATCATGCTTCGAAATGTTCGTGACGGAATCACCTGAAACGGACATGACTCTTGACTAGTGTTGCTTGTCTATTTTTTTGCTGCTCTGTTTCAATCTGACTATTCTTATATGACATCTCTTACTAACATACAGTACCCAAGGATGATAAGATTTTTTTCATCGTGAGAAAAACGCGATTGGATCATCCCAGGGGTTAAATCTAGTCCGTGACGGAATCGACAAAAAATCGTGATGGAATCACGAGTGCGCTTTTTAATCTTATCGGTAAAAGTGCTTTATTAATTACACATTTTCTTCCAAAAAATATTCCTAGAGTGAATTTATCTCTTCTACTTAGAAAATTAAAACTCTGACCTCTTATTTTTACTAAGGTATACAGCTCCCGCCACATGCATATCTTTTCTGCAGATGTTTCAAAATAGTATAGTTTTCAGTAAAGTGCAATTTTTCTTCTTTGACAATTTAGAATTTCCCGAGTTCTTCATGTTAAAAAATTGCGGGAAAAATATTTCGCTATTAAAACACATCTTCTCTATTATTGGCTTGTTCCCGGGGATCATAGGAAGCGAATAGAACAAACGACAGAATGTGGAGTGAATTTTATGCGAAAAAGGGCTGTTTAGCAATGTCCGCTTTTCCGTGGAATTCATGAGCGCACGATTGAAGTATCATGGGAAGATATATATTTCCAGTCGCTATCTCCCCCCCCCCCCCATCTTCAAACAAAAGGAAAAGAAAAAGCCGAGAGAGCGCCTCGTGAGGCAGTTATTTTTCCAGACTACAACAACAACAGTTTTTGCCTGTATCACAGTTCGAGCTTCCTATGACCCCTCAACCTTACCCAGACGACGGATAATTTTTGACAGATTATCCGGCTAGGTTGTTGATCGGATTCACAGATAACGATTGAAGCATGGGAAGATATATTTTTTCAGTCGCTATCTCCCCAACCCTCACCCCCCAACTAAAAAAAAAGAAAAGAAAAAGCCGAGAGAGTTCTTCGGAGTTTTACGTTTTTGACCTCTGACTTTGAATTTAACTTCTCACTTCCGACTCGCATCCTGGTGAATGACACTCGTCCTTTATCTTTTTGCCGATTCAGAGATTCTCGAGGAAGTTTCCAATTATACTATCTGGAATGCGAGTTTTTCTTTCGTGAAAATTTACTTTTTATGAAAGCGCAGGTTTGTCTTCGTCGCATACCGGCCATCTGTACACGCGCGAATTTAGTACCCTCGAATAAAGAGACCCGGTGGAAGCGCTGCAAAGGATACACACCTTTTGTGACGTAAGCATTCATTTGTGTCCAGAAACTTTTCAAAATTTCGTCGGGAACCATGGCAATCCCTATTGGAAATCACACGAGTCGTGGGTTCCCCATATGACAATTATTTGGCGGGAGATTTCACGTTGCGCTCCTAGACCTCCGTCTGATCGACGGAGGTAAAAACACAGACAGACAAACAGGCAGACAGACACATATTACGGTTTTAACGTTATAGATAGATGGACAAGGGGATCTAGAGTACGATACCTCCCAATTTTCCACGTTTCCAATGTTCAGATGATTTGTCAATACTATCTATCGATATAAGGAAATAAGAACAGAATACTCAGGAGATTTGAAATTGTTTTATTTAAAGTGCATATCGCGGAGATAATTTATCACGTATCAGTGCCAGAACGAGTTGGAGTTTCCCAGTCTTAGGCTTGACCAAGATAGATTATTATCACACAATACGCATACCGGTAAATATTCCAAGGTCGCCACAGTGCGAATGCAAACTTTCCAGAGCAAATCGACAGGGGCTCGTTACTCTTGTTAATTGATTAATTAGGTGTATTGGTGAGAGGAGGGGGTCGAGGCAGCACAGGCGCTCGTCACAGTTGTTAATTAGGTTTATTAGTGGGGGGGGGAGTAGAAGAGGTTTACTCGAGTGGCGGATCAAGAAAAAACTCTCTCCACTCCTCCCAATAAACTTAATTTAATAAGCAATTAGAAACAGTAACGAGCCCATGTTGGCAAATTAACCAGTATCACAAATTTCACTGATTGAGGTTTTTTGGATCTGCAGAATACAAAGAAAACGATAACCTATACTGCTCTATAAATTCAGAAGCAAAACCATTGGTTGCATGCAGAGTCGACCAGTAATGACGCAATTACGACAATTGTGTCATTAGTGGTTGCTAATGAAAGTATATCAAAGATTTAGTCATACACTATGTACGATATAGTTTTGCCTCAAATAAATACTGGTTTCAAGTTGTGACAATAAGCGTCAAACATGCTCGCTACCTTTTTTTTAGTCATAGAGTCGACTCAACCTGTAACCAATGAGAGTCGATTGGTATTGTCACAACTGGCGACCTGACTACTGTCGTAATTGCGACAATTGTGTCATAAGTAGTTGCGACAATGCCTGTTTCGCGCATTGATTCGGGAACCCTTAATGGAAGTTTTCATTGAGAATTAGCAAGGTTCCCGACTCTACCGTGAAGCACAAAATTCTATACCGAGGGTTCGCGCGCGTTCTCTCAATGGCTTACAAAACTGTGTTTTCATCGACGCGCACCTTTCAACTGCAACGTCTCTCTGCATCTCAAAAGCCGCGATGCTATTCTCACGAAGATACCATATTGACTTGGTGCTAAGCAAAACTCGTGTGTTCTCGAAAGAATTCGAAAGAAATAGTCAGCCAATCGGCTGGCCTGTGACAAAAGGTGTAGGATAAGCTCAGTTCGGGCGTCCACATCGCACGAGCCGCGGTAGCCGGCTCAGTGATAAAAATTATAGATCTGTCCTCACAATAACAAACAGTTGTATATTTATTCAGGTGCCGTGAAAATCTACACCATAGGTAAATTGTTGATCGCCCCTTCATTATAATCTGTCCCTTTCACATACGTTTTAAGTGTGCTAAATGTTATCGTCCATACCCACATTTTTGTTCACTTAGCTACGCAGATCGAACTAACTGGCACTGTGTATCAGCCGTAAAGAGTACGATGGCCAAACGTCTGATGCAATCTATATACAAGTTCATAGGCCTACCCCCTTTCTTATCAGTTTAAAGTTCGTTGAAGTATAGGGCTGGTCACAATTTAACAGAATGTTTGTTCATGATATTGATATCCTGTAGGCCGGTCTATGGCCTGGTTTCGATATGAAGAAATCTGCCCTATATAGAGAAATGAGACATATCGCTGGTCGGATCTCGACATTTGTTCAGGAACTCAACGTGGTAGAGGGAGGGCTGTCCCAAACTTCCTTGTTTTAACTTTAGTTCAACGCAACTACACCACACCTGTAAAAGAGAAAAGACAGTAGAAATTAGTGAAGGCGTACAAGTCTACCATGGGCGGGGATCTGTAAGTATTAGTTGAAAAAATGTTTTTAAAATTTTCGCGTGATATATTGGCGAGCATTATAGGTAGGTTTATATCATAGTGACATATGGGCGAGTACCTTAGCGTGTATGACCATGCCCCAGGTCTTTGCATCCGTCTAGCGGTATTACACCATCAATTTCAATATGGCGGACGCTCATATAAAAATGTATAATGGTTTTAAAATCCAGTTTGGAGTTTAACCGTGGAAAGATATATGGCCAACGTCACAATACAGTGCAGATATAATGTATCCAATAACTAGAGCTGGTGAACAAAGTTTGACTATTTAACTAAGGCGAAATAAAACTCAGGCCTACCATAACTTGTGTGGACATATCTTATCTAAACTCCACCACTTAAACGTGCAGTTTTCTTCTTTCTCGAGATATAGGCCTTTACGATAAGTTTAGCATGGAAATTTAGAGGATTAAATTTCTGAATGACTTTATCGAATACATCTACGCGAACCCAGTCAATTAAAATGTCGACATATGTACAGGTCCATACGTCAAATAACACACTATTTGGCTTAAGCACGGTGTTGTGTATTAAATGCTTATGTATTAAGCTGTGAAATAAATAGTGGTAGCATCTTTGGTTTTCTCTGGGGAACGAGGTTAGTGGAGATCACAACCAATGTACTTAGTCGACACAAATACTCTCGTAACCTTGACAAAGGTGTCTCCCAGTGATATAAGTTGACCTGGAATGACCTGAATGCGACCTTGACCTCTTGACCGTCAAGTAACGATAATCTTTTCATAGAATTTGATAAATCTACATGCCAAGGAACATCTAGTCCATTTCCGATTAGGAGGTCGGGTCTTCTTTTTTTGCTGACGTCGGAGTTTTGGTTGAGCTGCCCTTGCCGTTTGGGAAACCCGTCAAGTGGACGTTTGAGCGCCCAAAATGTGGTGTCAATATCTTTCTTACCAAGTTCTTGCGTTAGTCCCATGAACCCCCTCTCCGAAACACCACCACTCTTGACTGGCACTGCATGAATCTCACCTATTCTCACAACCTCCGAACAGGGTTGTCTCCCATTATCCCAGATTTAACACAACGCGCGTACTACTAGTAGTCTCCCTTGCCTTGAAGCAACCGACACTACTATTTCGGACCGCTTGATCCTTGATTTGATGGAACATCACTACGCCAGCGCGCTTCGGCTGGTGTAAGTCCGCAAACTAAGTCCACATGTCTGACACAGTCAGAAGTGCTTAAAAGACAGGATGAATGACTAATCTCTAGATTGTTTACTGTGAACGTTTGAACAATGAAAATCTATCAGATATATTGTTTATATTGATCGCTTGAAAGTGGAATCTACCATGACGTCAGTCCTTTTCTGCCCTTCTTTTACACTGATTGGCCATGATTGAAAGCGTCAGGCACTAACAATCGGTACTCCGAGCCCCGAGCACCGACCGTTTGAACAACGCGATCGACTTGACAGAACAACCCTGTTCGCATGTTAGGATTCTCAATGCTCAGACCCGGGAGCCCAGTCCATGTTTTCTTTGGATTAGGATAAAAAAAACCCCACTGGGTTCAAAGATATCAAGGGTGAAAGTTGTTTTTGATCCGTGGCTTTGACCTTGTCTTGGTGTATGGTGTTATGCAACTCACCGGTGACCAAAGGTGTAATACGTCCATTCCTGTAAATATCACTGATATGGCATAATACATAGTTTATTGCTTGCGATATGGATTGATTGAGTGGAGTCATGATTAGTGTTTTCTTGTGGGATTATAGAGTGAATTAAAGCCAATCAGTCTTGTATTGTAATTGACTACCATATAGACCTAGTAACCATATAGGATTGATCATAACAGTAAGGTATCGGGGGGTGGGGTCTATTATTGCCGACGTTGACCTTCTGAGAACCACCACCCCGCCATACCTTTACAACTTGAGGATAGCGAAATTCCATTTTTCTGCAAACCGAAGGTGACAGTCAGGACCAACAAGATGGACATGTAGGTTATTTTCGTACTAACTTATATGCTGACAATGTTTAATATATACCCAATTTGCGAATAATACCTTATTTTCTCAACAAATACACCACGGTTAATTTTAGCATGTAACAAATTGCGATTTTATGTATACGCCGGCGCAATAGTCCGAATATGCTATATGAAAAGCCTCAGTATTAAATATTAGTAGTTCTGCTATATTCTGATGCGCAATTCCCAAAAGTTGTGATATCAAACTGGACTTATCACCTTATTTCTGGGAAATAAACCATCTGATCTCTATAGAAAGTTTCCATGGCCCCATTCCTGAAGTAAATACTATTTATGGAAAGGGGGGGAAAAAACAACATTACGAACAGCTCACAGGTGGTTTTATGAAGTTCAACTTCCGAAATTAACTTTGATTGGATCGATCGTTGGGGGCAGATATTGATTCAGTTAGAATTATTTTAGTTTGAAACAACCCTTGCCGTTTTTATCAGTGACGGATCAACGTCAAGCGAATCGTGTGTTTGATTAAACACAAATCGTGCGTTGGATCAACACAATGTTATGTTCAGCTCTGGTGATGGGCTATTCTCTGTAGCTATCAGATAAATACCCGACTGCTCCTATTTGCCCAACCTGTAACCATCTGGGTCATCTAAGACTGACCCTGGGATTGTCTGTATCCATTGTCGTCAGCCAGTCCCTAACGTAACCTGCCATTTTCGTTCAAAGTTCTACAGATCTACAATACCTCTTGGATGATACGGAAGTTATTTATATCTACATCTTTTGTAAGCTCAGACAATATACGTTTCAGAAGTAGTATGAAAAGCCTGTAATTTAATAGATTTCTCGGGTCTAGCTGTTCTCCGCCGGATGAAGACCGAACAGTATACCGGGTACGGTAAAGTATCGGATATTGCTCCGCAATAATGGCGACACACGATTCGCAAACCATCTTATGGATGACGAAGTGCACGCAAACAGTGTTCCACAAACAATCAAATAATTCGAATCTGTATCAGCTCAGCTTTGTATTGAGCTATTATTTGCAACAAACGTGGGAACCCTGACTTGGATGGAGTCGACAATAACCGCATGGTGGGTGTTGTGGAACGTAACCGCGAGTAATTCAAACGGAAGCCCGTTCGGCGTTTCGGTCGGTTTCGGTCTCCTGTGAAGCTAATTTTTGGCGGCGCTGAATTCAGTTATCATTGGAGCAGTCATCTTGAAATTAAACGTGTTACAGGTGATTTCTCGAGCCATAGTTAGCAGAAGTGCCGTGGAGTGATCCAACTACTTTCATATCGTAAACCGACAGGATTGTATCACTCGTTCGTGGTTTACACGTTAATATTATTTATTTTATGATTAATTCATCGAATTCATTTCATTCCTATACTATTTTATTTTGGCTGAGAGATCTAATCGATGATCGTACATGATCAAGTTATCCATCTGTACCGTCTGCAGCAAAATGTGTGAGATTGGTCTCCGAGTTACTAAAAACTCGAAACAGTATAACAAGCGGATCGGATTGATGCGTACAGAAAGTCGATCTAGGCTTAATTCTTCAATAACACAACTCAATAAAGAAGTAGTGACCTGATCATGGGTCCCATTTAATGCCACAACGCGAACTATTACATCAGGCTATGTGAAGTCACTTAATACGTCAACCAGAGGACGAAACTTTCAAAGTCCCAGTTCGACATGCGCTTCATGTGCGCATTTTGCTAGCAGGCACTCAACTCCCGGCCAACACCACAATTTTCAGATGGTTCGTTGCGCGAACTACATTAATCAAACCGTTAATGGAAACAAACAAATCGACGTTTTTTTTTCAAGCCATAATGGTGCATCATGACCTGTATTCATCAGTTGCACACGTAATCGGCTTGTAATACGCAGATTATAATCTACAAAAAATTGCCACCGGCATTAATGTATAAGTTTACTTGTACTGGAAAGTTTCCCATAAACAAGGGCTAACTGTAGAAGTAAGATCAAACAGAAAGAAATTATTTTATTGTTTGTGACGAACGGCTTCGGAAAATAGGAGCCTTCGAGTATTTTCGCAACAACAACTAAGAGTTGTGTAATGGCATGGCGTCAGGGCGGTGGTCGTACGGAAAAGAACAGCCCACCTGAGCTAAATTATGTTAGATTACAGAATAAACTTGCATGTCAGATGTGCATGTGCATTCATAGTCAGATGTTTCTAATTCATAAACACAACAAGTGTGTTGTTCGCAACAGCTGGTATTAATAAAACACCCAAGTCCATCTTTATTGGAGATACTTTTATCAAATCTAGCTCATTTTATACGCGGCAATCAATGTCAAATAAGGAGGGATTATATGCCCGCCCTCCATTTCGGCATTCACATTCTATGTCAAAATTGGTGAACTTACCATCGCGAAACCTAACAACGAACATTCTTGACCAGGTAACCATTATATCTTATATCGGCAAGAATTCTGATGGAGTGTACTATTATCCCCGATAGGTCTTACAGACCGCCAAGGCCTATGTCGCTGAACAAAGCGACATAACTCGAGTCTATATCGCGGATCTATAACCTGTTGCCCAGGCTGATGTCCTGACATGTTTATCAAACCCAGCCTCTCGGACGTATGGGCGTATTCACTTATCTTCATGTCAAGATATGGTTTATTAAGTGGATTTAAAACTTTCAGACAAATACGGATGAGAGTGTATTAGTGAATACGACGATTCTGATTGGCTGATTTATTGTAAAAGTACTAAAAATAGTTTACGCTCATGCAATGCCTGGTATTAGAAATGCTTCAATCAATTCAAATACGTTTCTACCTATATAAAGTGAACCAAATATCTCTTGTCACCAGTGACGGGAAAGCACTGTTTTATTCACTTCTCTGTCCCATTGTCGATCACCTGAGCGCTGCCATATTTGTCACCGCTTGTGCTGCAGAAAAACAAGGCCGTTTGAAGTGATGATGCTGTATTGAGGACTGAAACGTCTTTTTTCAGATTGGTCTAACACAATTTCCAAAATGATGTGTTCATTGTTAAAATTAGTACCACCCACGATAATACAATGGTGAAATGTGTTCAAATGCTCAATGATGATAGTATGCTCGTATAAAATCGATATTGCATCTTTTCATTTCGACGATACGAGAGACCTTATTAAGGTTTAAATTTTAATTAATTTTAATTTATAATTTTTAGTTTTAATTAATAATTCTAAATTACGTCAAAGTTTGAAACTTTGACGTAATTTAGAATTCTACGTGACGGTGTTGTGACCGAGCACCAAATTACGTCAAGATCGCCAAGAAAATGGCGGCGCCCAGATGCCCAGAATCGTAAGAAATGACTAAAATAACAGTGGCGAGAAATGTTGGGCACAATCTAATTTCTGGTGCAAGCCTTCACAATGAAAGCGTATTCTAATTGCGTGAAGCATTCCTTTAACGATAGCCAATCAGAGTCGTAGCATATATTGACTATCAAGAACGCTTTACTGAAAACTTCATAACCGGTAAATAACGTTTCCGTTTCCGGTTCCAAAAAATACAGCTCTATTGTACTACTCATATTTGGGCCCCCAGAAGACCCTCTCGATTTCAAGGTGCCCCATGTCGTTTGTGTACATAACTTAGTATATATTTTATAAAGTAGGTTAACTCGTGTCTGGCTGTAGCAGGTAAATGTATTAAAACACAGGTTCCCTTCAATACCGTTATATATTATCTACGCACAGATTAAACTCTGTCTCTGCCTGAATATGTAGGTTAATATAATATGGAGGGGTCATGTACTGCGGTCAACTACAAGTAATATCCTCTAAAATATACAACTATACCATACTAGCGGGCATGTAATGTCAATGTAGTCCAGTAAATGCTATATTATTGCACATTTATGGTGATATATGCGCGATTAAAACGTAATACGGTAATGTATCGATGTTGAAACAACTTTACGCTCGTTGAAGCAGTGTAGGCCATACGTCCCTTACTATCATAATTAGGAGACACACTTATTTAATGAGCTTAGAAACAACTGCGCTCCCTCAGATATCAGTGTCAACGATGCTGATCCGTTGATATTCAGACAAAGTACTGATGATCACTCACTCACGTGACCAGTAGTACCTTCTTAGCCAGATGTCACGTTCATGTCATTGCGGGTGATCGGTGGATGTCCGGTTGGCACGGGTTCCTGTTGCTTCAATGCATTTTGCTGAGAAGCAACAGGAACCTAATAATGTGATGTCTAGCACTGTAATATCACTTGTCATTATTGCACCATGTAAGCGTCCTGTCTGTGTCTTGTGTGCTGTCCTCGGTGTTTTATTGGGTGGATGGAAGGTGTCTGGTTCCATGCTGCTCCAATGATTTCTTCTTTGACTTGGCTGGGTGGTGCTCAGTTGGTTCTTCGCGATATGATTGAAATATTGTTGAAAGCGACGTTGAATCCTATTCACTCACCCACTCACTCACTCGCCATGTTGTGCATTAAAGATGATGGACCGTGCTAATGAGAGGTAGAAATCCTGTGACACACCTTTGTAGAATTTCCACAACAGAATCGATCATGCTTGCCCACACATAGCAAGTCGTCACAGCTGTCGTTTTACCCACAGTAAAGAGACATCCGTACAAAATCTTCTTTCGATATTTGGTTCAAAGAGGAACAACAACGATCGCGATTGACTGACACACTAAGAATGATTATATTGTAGTAACTTTTTCTCATACTGATGATTCTGGTACTTTAATAGCCACAACTGTTCCTATCAATAACCTTCGGATGATAGTCACACCTGGCGTTCATTCATCTCCGTGTGCTATAACCCATGCTCCTTACCTGTTATTTTCGGGAGGCTAATTCCTTCTTGTCCACGCTTGTCGCTTTTATTAAAGTTTCCGGCGGTGGTGATCAGCTGTGCAAGAGCCGTTTTCACATCGACCCTGACTTTCCCCATGTTACGGTAGACGCCATATTGCGTGTATTTGGGCCACTACGCATGCGCAGTTATATAAAATGGAGTGGGGAAAGTCAGGGTCGATGTGAAAACGGCTCTTGCACAGCTGATCACCACCGCCGGAAACTTTAATAAAAGCGACAAGCGTGGACAAAAAGGAATTAGCTTCCCGAAAATAACAGGTAAGGAGCATCAAAATGAACTTTTATACGGTACGGGTTATAGCACACGGAGATGAATGAACGCCAGGTATGACTATCATCCGAAGGTTATTGATAGGAACAGTTGTGGCTAGTACTTTAATAGTATTATTCACATGAGACATGCCCCCGAATCTGGTTGGGAAGGTATAGTTTATTGGCACCTCTCCCAAACAAGTCAGTTGTGTCCACTGCAACACAGAGATGAAGGATTTGCCCTTTTTGAAACGATTCAGGGGGTATTACCTATTACCCATAGATCAAATGGTAAGAGCAGCTCTACGGATTAGAGGGTTGTGGGTTCGATTCCCGCTGACGACTAAATGATTCTCGCTCTCTAAAATTATTTCTATATGTACAAATTGTTCGTGGGGACTGTACTCCATACCAAATTGTCAATTCTGATACCAAAGAGTAAACGATAATGCGACTTCAAGTTTCATAATGATAACTAATGATAAAGATTATGAACAGACTGTTATGTAACAACTGGAGTGAACTACGATAATGTATCAACGTATGGATTATATAAACGCCTACCGGTTTGTCAACTTTACGGTTGACCTGACGTGGTGTGTGTTATGTAATTTTCCAACTTTACAATCTGTCAACTACAATGTACAGGCATACGTACGATCTCTTGAAGGAAGCACTGGGCGGGTTATTAACTAAACTTATTCAAGACACACTTGTGCCATAAACTCGTCTAAAGCCAGTCATGTGCCTGGCATGTTGAACGTGATGTTACATAGAGAATCAGGAAGCCGTTGTCGGCGACATACCCCCTCTTATGTAATCCCGTCTACAAAAGGTCGTAAATTTTACTATCAAAGTAATGCACTGAGGTTATTTTCCAGCAAATTTGCAGGACAGTACAGCATGCTACGTACAAGGAGACCCTGAATTTGCACCGCCAATATATTTGTGCCATTTTGAACTCATTTGCAAAGTTTCATGGGCAAATTCAAAATGGCGGCATCGCCTTAGTTTCACGGGTCTCTGTAGATCCAGTTGGGTCAACTAGGAAGAGGACTGAGGATAAACTTGTGTAGCAGTATTGCCGTTGCCATGGTGATTCGTTTTTCATTAGTCTGTCCCAGGTACAAAGAAGATGGGAAGAATCAGAGTTCTCAAGTCTTTCAGCTATTACAGACAATTTGGTCTCCTTTTTTGTCTACATCTTGTAATACTATGTCTATTCCAGTGAGACTGAATATTTCTTGATATTCTAAAACAAATACATTCAAGTTTTATTTTGGAGCATGAATGCAATATTGAAACCATCCTGAGTTTGCCGTAGCGTGATATCGTCAGCGAGTGTCGAAAATCCCTGGCCATCAAAACACACTGTCCAGTAAAATCAGACAACTGTACGGCCCACTTGTCACATGCTAACAAGTATTTCAAATTTCCTGTACTTTCATTCCCGTTTAATTTGTATTCACAGAATCCTTGGGATTTCACATACATCCTCTCCACCAGACTCTTTCTGTGAAAAGCTTCTGTGCCAGGTTGAAACAGAATAAATAATGACCGGGGTGACTGTTTGGGCTCCATTGTCCGGAGAGGCTCGACTGAACATAAATAGAAGTGAAGTTCAAAATTAACACAATTGCCAGTGCTGAACACTGATCAAAACAAGTCCAGCCCCTGGACACAGAATGCTGCAGCATGTTCAGAGCAAATGGATATTCAATTACGCAATTGTTTTGTTTTTATACTCATTTAGATTCCAAGCTGATGTTAGCAGGTCTGAATACTATAGGCATATCGGTCATGTAAGACGAACTGAAGTGAATTTACGGGATTGACAATAGTGGGAAATGGGCAAGTGGTCGGCCATTGTTTCATTTGCTAACATGTCAAATCACGTTGAAATGCGGTATTTCCGCTTACATGAACAACATGCATGTATATCCCGAACGAAGCTTATTATCCACCGTTTGCAGGGTAGCTAGAGCCTTGTCGAGAGAATTTGGTCTCATACTGAAAAAAATTGGCTCTTCGTCTTCACACAAAAGTTATTGCAATTATTGCAACATCTTATTTTGCTCATAATATCAGTGAGTCAGTGTCTAAGGCTACTAGTTTTATAGTCATTTTGTCCATGCTTTCCCATCTGTCTTTTCGCGCAAAAGCTTAATTTATTTTACAGATGAAATTTACTGATTGCCTATCATAACATACATGTATAACAGCGTTTGATAAAAAAAACATTTTAATTTTCGAAAATTCGGCGCAAAAGGATAATAAGTTACTATATGATGTCATCAGAGCAGACTATTGTGTTCAGTTGATAATTCGCATCCATGTTAACTTTTTGTCATCCATCTGTTATTTTCGTAGATCAATATCCCAGCACCCTTATCTAGGTCACATTTTCTTTGAAAATCAAGAACTTTATTCAACAGGATATTCAAATAAAACAGAAAAAACAATGCCAGAATAGAAAGCAGAAACAAGGAGATATGGGAATATGGCTTTCGGCACAAGAATCTTTCCAATATATGATGTGGAAGAGATAGACAAGCTAGGGTGCAGATCATATATACCCAAACATGTACTTTTACAATGAACTGACAGGATGTTACTTATTTCCTGAAATCCAGTTATACCTCCCATAAAACAGATATTGCTTCAAACCCAGTAAAGAAGATAACGAGATGTCCACAGCCTTACGTTTAATCCTCTTATTATTCTTCTTTTCCAGGTTAGGAGGACTGTTCGGAGGCTGGGTCTCTTGGTCCAAGTTTAAGGGTACCCCGAATGATGATTGGGTTGATCGACTCAACCATCTGTGGTCCGTCTTTCTCTTAGCCCTGTTCGCCATCTTTGTAAGCACGTCTCAATTTGTCGGGAATCCTATCCACTGCTGGGCCCCTGCCGAGTTCAAAGACCATTGGGTGGATTACACCAAGTCCATATGCTGGGTGTCCAATACGTACTATATTCCCATGATTGATTCTATCCCGACTGACATCCCCGAGCGCGAGAGTCAGGAACTTCAATACTATCAGTGGGTGCCGGTTATTCTACTCTTCATGGCGCTCATGTTCAAAATCCCCAACGTTGTCTGGAATATCTTCAATGACGGCTCGGGTATCAACGTCGACAAGATTGTTACGATGTCGGAAGCGACACAGATGGGCTCTGGAGAAGATCGCGAAAAGTGCATCAAACACATCGCGAATTACATGGACCGCTGGCTGGAGACGAGCCGCGAAACCAAATGGAACGTTGTGGTTCGCGTCCGTCAAAAAATCACCAAATACTGCACGTTTTTCTGTGCCAAGAAAGACGGAACGTATCTGACGGGGTTTTATATGTTCGTAAAAATGCTTTACTGCGCCAACGTCATTGGTCAGTTTTTCCTACTCAACGCCTTTCTAGCCATGGAGTATAATCTGTACGGTATAGAAGTCATCGAGTATCTCAACCAGAAAGGGACACTGCGAGAATCTCCGAGATTTCCGCGCGTGACATTATGCGATTTCCAGATCCGTCAGTTGCAGAACCTGCAACGCTACACGGTACAGTGCGTTTTACCGATCAACCTTTTCAATGAGAAAATCTTCGCCTTTTTCTGGTTTTGGTTGGTCCTCGTTTCTGCGATAACAATCGCGAGTCTTTTTTTCTGGATCTGGAGGGTATTTATCCTTCAAAATAAAACCAGATATTGCAAGAGATATTTAAAACTTCTCGACCATATACAGAGCGCCCAAGACAAAAAACTGTGCACGAAGTTCGCCGAACAGTACCTCCGCGACGACGGTATCTTCGTTCTGCGATTGGTCACTAAGAATTCAACAGATCTCGTGACTGCCGATCTTCTCGGAGAACTGTGGAAAACCTACAAAAACAAACCATACAACAAATCGTCATCGATCGACGCAGACGACAGAGAAGCTTTAATGTCGTGAAACAATTTACTGAAATAATTTTACTTGAAGTATATTCATCGATTCATCGTCCAAAATTTCAATGAAACTGAAAGCGCGCTGGAACATGATCGGAAAGTTGTGATCCTGCGCCATCTACATTCTGACTGAGATATTATGCACAGATAGTTCCGGTTAAATAAATACCCTCCGCATACACAACTTGAAACGGATCATTCACCAAGAACCATGTAATGTTGTCAGATGTCCAAATTCACTCTCAGACGCGGTTTGCTCAAAGCGAACCTTTGACACATCTTCAATGGAACTTATGCAAAATTGCAATTGTTTTTGTGTGTTTTATACACATAAGCACTGCTGTTTTACCAGAAAATCACGGTACATTTACCGCACAAGGCAGCGGGCTGACCATGGTATCAGTGGATCACATCAGGCCTTCTGACTCGTGCCATTTAACGATATATGCCTTTGTGATTTGATACGCGGCATTAGTAGAGTGGCATTAACTTTTCCACAATTTTGGGTGTCTGTGTAGTTTTTGAACGTCCTTGAACTTTCGTATACGTGCACACCCATTTTCCTATTGTCTGAACCCTTTTTGTACCTGTCAGACATATGGTGAACTTGTTTAACGTCACTTGATAGACGTATGTGTATATATTGGAAGTATGTACATGAACGTAAACGTTCCTGCTGAGCGCATGTGTGGGTGTCAACTCCTGTAGGCTTATACGGATTGGACGGCTGTGATTTTGTTAAACGCATGGGTATGCTTGTTGAATATCTTTGTACTTGTTGAACGCATGTATATACTTGTTGAACACCCGTGTACTTGCTGAACGCCTGTATACTTGTTGAATACCTGTGTACTTGTTGAACACCGTTTATTTGATGGACGCCTGTGTACTTGACCTTCTATGTATTAAATAGTGTAGTTGCTCTTTGAACCTCAATTTCGGTGAACGCCCGTGTGCCTGGTGAACGCCTCTGTACGAGTTGAACGTTTACGTACTTGTTGAACGTCTAAGTACCTGTTGAACGTCAACCGGAGTATTGAGCGTTTGTAGACGTTCTTGAGTCTACGGACTCTCGTTTAATGACGTGTGTGGATTTGTTGAACGTCTATACTTGTTGACGCCCAGGGAATCAGTGGACGTGTGAACACCAAATGAACTTCAGTTTTTTTATTTATCACATTTATTCAGCTTATGCATTGTGTTAATTGTGTTAATCATTAAATCCCTTGGGATACTTATTTGCAATCGTGAACAATAATAAATACGGACGTATTAGAAGATAATTCTATCATTGCTCAAATGTGGGAGCGGTACTAATTGTTTACAACGAACTTCGCGTTTAACGCTATATTCATATATACTATATAGGATATCTGGAAGATCATATTTGCATATAGTTTTAGGCTAACAAGCCACATAAAATATTTTAACCGGTTTTCATATTTACATTCCGTATTTGTCTTCCATGTTATTCATTGATACATTTATTCATCGATTGATGTTTCAATTAGGAGATATAATCTGTGTTTTCCTATTGCTCTGTTGAATTTGATTGACGTCTCGAATTATATATTTTATATTACACTGTGATTCATGTTAATCAATGGCTGTGTTGGTTCATATCTGGGATTGAGAAAATGCCAGGATTAGGATCGTAGTGGAAGAGCAAGGAAAAGGCTCGCAGCCATGTTGATTATTTCGTTATGTTAAATTCGTTGGAATGTTGTACCATTTCTTGTCGTGCAATGCTCAGAACGCTAAACATGCTCTCTAAAAAAACTTAGTTAACTTTCACTCAAGTTGAGTGAAATTCACTCAAGTTGAGTGAAGTTAATTCCACTCAATTCAGCTTGAGTGAAACTCACTCAACTTGAGTGGATGAATTTCCACGCTTATACTTGAGGGAAATTTCACCCAAGTGTTTTTAGAGAGTGTGTTTACGGTATTTCTGAAAACTAGCTTATGATGAATTCAAGATTGTTCATTCGTTCTATGCAATGACTACGAAAATTTAATCGGTTAAGATAATTTGACCGATGTACAGTTTGCATATTAGTTGTTCGCAGAAGACCGGGTAAAAAACTAGCTTATTTTATTGTTCGTGATGACATCACTTCCAACTCCCATATCTCCACTGCACTTCCACATGATTCAGGATAGAGTTGATTTCTTCTGGTTTTGTTTATAAAATGAAGACTCATCTCTCAGTTTTCCTGTGACCCATTTTGGTTCAAAAAGATATTTCAGCCAACCTGTATACCCAACCTGTCTATCTAACTTCTACTAACTTTGTCCCTCTTCTAATTCATGTGCAATGTACACCTCTGACAAGTAAATGGCAGGTGGAGACTACATTTCTCTCATCCTGACAACTCGATCGCTCATGTGACACGACATCAATTTTCTTGAACCATTGTTATATTCCAGATGTGATATTCTTTCCAAGTTTGATGAAGTTCCACTCATAAGATGAGCCGTGCATGTTGAATTAGTTTTAGAAGAATATCACAGAATAAACCAAGAAAACCAAGATGGTAAATCAGGGAAATATTCCGTGATATTACTGAGATTGGACAATCATATCCTCATTACAGGAACCCTCATGCTTTTCATGTTAACCCTCCACATGGACTGAGTGTGTATAGGTATAAAGTGAGAGGGAAGTTAAGTCTCAGCTCGTTTTCCAGGGTGTGTCCCATTGGCATCATATTTTGGGCATTAAGGTACCGGTATAGGAAATGTTCTGTCTTTTCTTCTTCGTTGTTGTACATACAGTCTATGGTTGAATCAAGATCAGTGGAGGTCACTCACTCGATAATCTCGTCTATGCAGCAATTAAAAAATGTGCAAACTTGTAATATTATTTTTGAATAAAAACTTTTGCATTTGTGATATATTCGCTTTCGCTTCCGAGTGTTATGTTCTATGCAGTTTAATTCCAGAACGCAAATGAGTGTCTTTCTTCAATTACCATGGATTTCGTCAATTTATGTCGCCATTTTTATTTTCAATTTATTTAAATGATCTATCAGAGTTTATTTGCTCAGCCGTGGTTCAAAGAACGTGAATATTTTCAGTAATAATGAGGATCAAAACAGATGTGATGTATTTTTTTTAAGTTATTGATTATATTGTATGCAGATGACACGACTATTGTCAGTTTCAAATTAAATGGAAATGATATTGAAATTGTAGACACGTTCAAGTATTTAGGCGTGTTATTCTCATATAGCGGTAATTTTTACAAATGTCGAAAGTACTTAGTTGATCAAGCTCGCAAGGCTATGTTTGCTGTGATTTAAAGATGTAGATATTTAAAGGCTCCCTTGAAAATATATATAGAAATGTTAGAAAATATTGTTGTACAGATATTGACATATAGTAGCGAAATATGGGGTTTTGAGAACTTAGACATCATCGAACCATTGCAACTCCAATATTATAAGCCCCGTGCGGCTTCCGGGGATTGCCCTGGGATATCGTCGTGCACACCGCAGGTCATGGTAAGAATAGGCCTCAGCTCCTCAGACAGCTTGTCGTGAGAGGCGGCTAACTGAGGCACCCGTGGGGTTCCCGGGTGTAAAAAGGAATAGGACCCCACCCGTGTGGTTCACGGGTGTGAAAAGGAATAGGACCCCACGTCGTGAGATGACTGAAATATAGTTGAAAGCGACGTTAAATCATATTCACTCACTCACCCTGTGATCAGTTTCAAATGGATTTTTCTGACAATATTCCACCAGTGGCCCTTTCCACATGAACGTGATAACAATAGACTGACTCAGGTCACGCGTAAGTGTGAATGTAGCTGTCTAGCTTGTTGCAGCAAACTCTGGTTTTGGCTGACTAAAAAATATGAGCCTAAATATTCGAGCTGAAGATTATCAGTTCATATCATAACCGATGTAGACGGAAATAGTCCGTTGGAAATTTTGTCCGCTGGCTATCTAATCCAGGTAAGACATAGTCACTCGAATCACAGCGGGAGTCAATATCAGTTTCCAACCTCTGGGATTCCTTTCATGCTGGTCCTAAATGCGAACAGAATTGAAAAGTCAAAAAACAAAAAAAAACAAATCTAGAAATCTCATGATATGTCAGTTATTTAAAGATGAAGATTTAGTCATATTGTCAAACTACAAATTTATCTTGAGGCCGGAATGGCAGGCCTAAGATGTATGCGACCAGGTGAACCCCAAGGGCGGATCTAGTGGAAAATTCATAGGGGGGGGGGGCGACTATCACAGCCCAGCCGGCGAGGGTGTAGGGGTCGCCTAGGCCCCCCCACCGGGGTCCTAGATCGCCTAAATCTGAACGTATATTGTATGCCGATTTATGCTTTTATTTTCACTTTTTTTTCGCAAAAGTACGCGTATAATATTCATAATGAACAAATGATGGTTCAGTAAATCCACATTCGGTTATTTTAGGGTTCGCTGATCCCTCCAAGTGCAGGTTTTTTTAGTTCGTATGAACTACGAAGTTTCATGTTTACATCCCCCCTCCCCCCCCCCCAACTCCCCTGCGTAGATCCGTCCTCAATTAATTATATACAGGACATTGTGTTTTGGTAAATATGGGACCGCAATCGGATTTCACATTTTGTCACTTGTGCATCCTATTCGACAAAATTAAAATTCAACGAAAAGAGGCACATATTACGTGGTGTAATAAATAGTTTGTCAAGATTGTGGTCTAAATCGGAACTAGTCAGTTTATGAAATGTACAGAATTAAATGTGGTGAGTCAGTACACGAGTTTTATAATATATTATATTGTTAAGGCCTTCGTCGTGGGCAGACAGGATCTTATTCAGTGCATTTTCTCCGAAAAATACTTCAGTGTACTTGAATTGAACAAAGCTTAGCTCGAAATGTGGTGAAGTCCTTATCGGACCATAGTACGACACCTCGTTAGTGCCAAAATGCGATTCAGTAATCCGTTATAAATAACGAATTAATAATCCATAGCGAATAACTTACCCGTAATTACGCATTTTTGAAATTTTAGTTTTGGTATTTTATTATCAGTCAAACAAATAAGATAATCGCCACAGTGAATGAATTTATGTTTACCCCGGTATGAGTAAGATGGAATCAGCATAGTATATATCATTATGCTATATCATTGTCCCTATACGGTAGTCTGGGACTAAAATATCATACATACAAATATTATTGTCAATTCTTACTCCTTGAGCTTTCAACAGTTTTTCAGTCATATAAAAAGATCATTTTGGAGCGATTTTGTTGTGACAAAGAAACACGACACTGTGAAAAACAAAACGTATAAGGATGG
This sequence comes from Hanleya hanleyi, assembly GCA_036873755.1. Lineage (NCBI taxonomy): Eukaryota > Metazoa > Mollusca > Polyplacophora > Lepidopleurida > Hanleyidae > Hanleya > Hanleya hanleyi. The sequence goes on along the minus strand of JAVTVY010040159.1, from coordinate 120,055 downwards.
GCATATAGGTCCAATTTATATACAACGGACAAATAACTGAGCACTACATATTAGTCTGTCTTATGATCTATGAGTCTAGCTATATGCGATTGTTCAGATTGATGGCCAAGGGAGAAGTGATTACATTCTGGTAGACCTCACTCAACATGTTCTCCAAGAACAATTAGAGTAAGGGACGTAATGAGGCAAGCTGACATATGAGCGTATACAACATTCTCAAAGAGCCTCTATCAGAAATCTCTTATAATATTGCTCTTGCCCAATCAAACGATCCCAAAAGGTGGGCTCTTTCTCACTGAGACTTTTTTGTGACGTTGCCTGACTATCAGTGGTCAAGCTCTCCGTATCAGTGGATAGACTCTCAGCAGTCTCTGCATCGGTAGTGGACTCTCAGGATCAGCCGGTATGCTCTCAGCTTCTGCATCGGCTTCTGGCACCTCGGTGTCTTCCAACCCATGTATATTCTTCTGATGTCGCATGATATCGTAGTGTCTTGTGAACGTGCGTTCACACTCAGAGCATGTATACCATGCTGACGGCTTAATGTCCACTGTGCACGTCTTTCATAGTTGACGCCCACCAACGCCTAGTAGCTTAACGGCGCAGTGGTTTAACTCAGATATCCCCCCGCGGCCCATTCGGACCAAACGTCCACTCAAATACAGTTCCCCTGCTATTCCCTGACTGCGCATGCGCAGTTTATGGGCGTTACCGTTGCACGCCAGCCCAGTCGGACTCAGTCGGCCCACCTCGCGAGTCCATTAATATGAGACCCCATTCGACCCATTTGGACTAGGAATGATCCATCTCTACCCCATATAGGTCACTCAAATGCACTATATTTTCACAATTCCCTGACTACTCCTGCGCATATTGACGGCACTACGACTTCAAACCACTCCTGTCGCACTATCTCCCAAGAGTGATTCAATAGGATACGTCACACGACCCATTCGGATCACGGATTGTCCATCTCTACCCCAAAAAGTCCACTCAAATGCCTTTCTTCTGAGATCCCCTACTACGCATGAGTAGATTGATGGCAGTTTCACCACCCACCACCCCAGTCGGACTCTCCCACAAGAGCGCTTCAATATGACACCTCACACGACCCATTTGGACCGCGGATGGTCCATCTCGTCCCCAAAATGTTCACCAATATGCCTTTTTCCTACTACTGCCCGAATGCGCATATTGATATCGGAAGTCACATCATCCCCGGAATTTACGTCATTTTCGAAAGTCACGTGACCGGAGGTGACCTTTGCCCCGGACGTGGCTTCGCACCGGAAGTGGCGTCACCGCCACGAGACTCGCAACTCAATGATTATGAATTTGCGGATTTCCTACTACTGATCGTACAGTGAGAGCTTTGCCTGCAAATACCGGAACAAAAAAAAGCCGTAAGACATGAAAATTAATGTACATAATCTTTGTCAGTACAGAAGAGCACTATAGGACTAAACCGGTTCTGATAATCAGTTTCTTTACATTGTAATGCTGGAAGAATGTTCCTGAGTTACTGTGTGCGTGTGTGGGTGTTGGGCAGCATATGTATTTCAATCTGATTAAACTCCGATCTCAATATGCCGGGCGAAACGAAAGTTCGGTCTTATTTTAAGCAGACTTGTAAATATGAAGCATTGGTGAAAGCTTTACAACGAACAGTTAATTACAAATTTCAACACAGTCCTTAACTGGTAAGACTGAAAAACAAAACTATCCTAAATTCAACATGGTGGCCCCAACAGGTCATTCACATTTTGATGCACATGCACATAGTTTTGAACCATTGGCACAGTCTGCCGAAGTGCGGAATTCGACATGCTCGCCCTCCTAGCGGGCGGCGAGCGCGGGAAGGAAATACGGAAACTCCTAGCCCTGACGCCGAATGACACTCGTTCCCAATCCGGAGTTTGCACAATAACTCAACTTAATCCTGAGGCAATACTATCTTGCCCCGGTAGCCGTGGGTGGTACAAGTACACATCGCTAACCACATGAGTTTTGGATCGTTAATAGGAACGCTTTGCTATCTCTTAAACCTAAGATATATGGTAAATCGATGATAACAGGACTATTTTCGACCTGAAGTTGCCAAAATTGTCATATTTGTAAGTTTATTTGTCCTTTCTTGGAATATTAGGAACATTTGGTCATATTTATCATATTTACACTAGTTATGAATAGCTAAAAAAAAAAGCCGTCCCCGGTTCAAGAGAGAGTGAAGATGCCAGGAAAGGAACCTGGTCGATTGTCGATGCAACGGTGGCTGCTATCGGGACAAGATATAGTATTATCTGACGATCAACTTGAATTATAGCGCAAACCATTCCGGGGCGATCTGTCCGAAATTACGAAAAATAATTTGACACAAGGTCACATATCTAGTACTTTATATATAATAGATAGGAAATTATATGTTAACTCTATGTACGGTAACGATTAATTCATAACCATGTAACCATTAATTAATTGCCATATTTAGAAATATTTCAAAAGAATTATACGTATTCGGGATGCAGTTGTTCGCCATATTGAGTACGGATACAATATTCTGGCAACAGTTCGCGTGTTGGAGATTTACATTTCGAGAATCATCAAAAGCTACAACGGTTTGATGCTTCTTATATCTTTTGAGTGCAAGATAAAGATTATACATAAAAGAACGTAAGTATTCTGCCATAGCAATTTCGCTGTTTGTGATCACAGCCAGGGATTTGGACTTACACACATGCGATCTCTCCAAAATGAGTGTGCAAACAAGTTAATCCTCTTTGCGTAAACTTGAAAATAAAAATACGCTTTAGAAAAGCACATACTAATTTGGCAGCCAGGAAAAGGCATTCCTGCCATACCATGTTATATCCTTGGGAGACGAGCCAACCGAAGCCCGGTAATCCAGTCGGTTGGTTGATCCAAAATCAAAAGACGATGGTGACTAGCGCAAAACCTGTCCTATGGACGGGGAAAGAGTGAGTGTGAGCATGCGCACGGGAGAAAGTAAGGATAACTGAGATTTTCTTGTTGTCAAGAACTCAGAACATCCACTTTCCCATTGATATTATTTCTATGTTATACACGTAAACTTCAACCACAACATACTTGATGGACAGTTATTAGTGGAGTACGAAATCATTCTTAATCGTTGATACATTTCAACAATTTGCTTCAAAATAGGGTCAGTAGTAGGGTGACATAATTTTATCGCGTAGTGTGGTGGTAGGAGCAGGCAAATGAGTATATCTGCGATGACGTAACTTCCGACGCTGACAACACTTCCGGTTCAAGGTCGCTTATATCCATGGTCATGTTTGGGATTGACATGGGATGTCGTTGTGCACACTCCAGGTCATGGTAAGAATAGGCCTCAGCTCCTCAGAAAGCTCCTCGTAAGAGACGACTAACTGGGGCACCCGTGGGGTCCCGGATGTTAAAAGGAATAGGACTCCGCCCGTGTGGTTTCCGGGTATGAAAAGGAATAGGAACCAAACGCCGTGATATTGAAATAGTGCTGAAAGCGACGTTAAATCATATTCACTCACTCACTCACGCTGGTCACGTTTGGTCATTTTATCAAACGTCAGAGGTCAAAGTCATCACAACTATGTATTTAGGAGATTACAAGTGTACGTATTGTGTCGACATGAGTGAATGGAGTTTTCCTTTGGGGGTCAAAGCGTCAGGCTGAAAGGTAACGGTCTATGGTTGAGGTCAACGGTCTTCAAAGGTTACGATCATGATCATACATGGACTTTTTCCTCATCGTCATGTTATGGAATAATCCTTCAAAATGACAGTTTGTAACATTTGTATATTCAACTCTTGTACATTGATCTCAATGCTTTGGTGCGTTTTAGTGGCTTATTGGCTTTTGTGCTAACAGTTTGTATCAATGAATTCCAGTGCGTTCGTACTCCAAGAATAGTTTGCGTTGTCGAGACTATATGTGTATCTATAGGTGTTGGGGGGGGGGGATACTTCCCGGGGATGGGGTGGGGTGAGGGCGGTGTCAGGATCACTATGTCCTCATGAATGAAAACCAGTGCCACTAATGTCTAATATTGGTCAAAATTTTGACATTTTTTTGTCAGGTTGAAATTTTCAAAAAGGAACTAAATGATCAAGCGCATATAATTTCATGTCAGAAAGAAAGGAAACGCGATAAATACAAGAAAATTTGACTATTTCCTTGAACTAACTCGAAGAATGACTTTGTGGACCAAAACTGACCAAAGATGTAATGGATTCTCGAAGTAAAATTTGAAAATTGAATGAATTTAGTGACTGTTTCACTCACGAATCATCTCTTCGTTGAGGGTGAACAAGAATGGCCTACTTGAAGTTGTTGGAATATAGAATGCTACACGTGGTCAAACAAACTGAAATATTCAGAAAAGTGGCGATTCACATTTCTTTCTCCTCATATGGATACGGCCTCGATACATTAACCCTTTGCACATGTTGAACACCTGTCAATCAAAGTCAGTCTGAATGACCAATCAACGTGTTGTTGTTGTTTCCTGCTGTTGTTGTTGTTGGCACATCATCCAGAGGGTTAATGTCATTTAGCTGCGCCCGTTTATGCTCAGCCATTTATATCGACAAATGCTTTCAGAACATGCGATCGGAATGCAGAACTCACCGAAATTTACTATACTACCATGTAATTTGACTAATTTTCCCCCAAATTTTACCAAATTATCAAATCTCGCGCGATTTCTCGAGAAGCGTGCGACTGGGTATTATAGGGTGTAGTCCACAGTTGCGGATTTTTGGTCCCCCCTCAAAATCTTTGAAATTAATATTCCACCAGGTTTGACCCCATGAGAATTTTTGTTGGCTTATTGTTTATTAATATTTGTAATATCATTCAGTTGACTGCTTGATTTGCTTCAAATCAGTACATGGTAATTTGCCAGTTGGATTGGCCCATGCCTCACTATGTAGATGGAAGTGCGAAAGTGTGGCTGTAAATTGGGGCCTTTTTCAGCTTGCGAGCAGATGGTATACTTTGCAATAGGAAAATGAGTTTGAAAACGACCTGGTCGACTCCCTATTTTCTTTTCTAATTTTTGTTGATCCTTCCACTGCATGGGTACCGTGTCGGTGAGTTTCATGACAATCGATTGTCAAGCTTTTTCTGTGATGGGAGAGAATATGACCTATTTTGGACCAAGTTTAGAGGATTTTCCGGAAGTTTGGGGCAATCGGTTTCGGTCAGCAAGGCTAACATCTGTCTCGGCTTCATGGCACCTACTCTTTCAGAAAATATATAGTTCTATGGGGGTTCTCTCAAAACACGGTTGCTGTTTAGCATATAATGAACCAGCCTACCGTTTTATTTCAGATGCCTTGGCTCTAGACTGCACCCTATAGGAAAGCGGCTCAAAAAAGTAGATTTCCAGAGAGGTTGGCAAAAATGCTTTTCTGCAACGAAACTGTCGAATTAATTATTTGTATGCTAAATATCAGCATATTTCACTGAATTATAATGATTCTTTGATGTTTATACATGTTATGGAAGATATTTCCGGCATGACTATTGGGGCGTATTAATACTATTGTCATGTGGTGGATCACCTTGTAAGAAAAAGAAACACTCTCTGTCACATTCCGAACTGTGGGAAATCGAAACGCTAATTCGATTTCTATGTCAATAGATGGGTTGAAAAGTACGTATCTAACTTTATATTTGTGGAAAATTTGAATTTGATATCTGCTGTAGTTCATTTTCTATTGAATTATCTTTATTTCGTTGTGAAGTCGACGGCAAAATGGCGATATTTCAGCGGTCATTTGTGTACACGTGCAACGTATATTCGAATATAAAGACATTATCCGCACCGACATTATCCCCACCGTAATATTATGAAATGTCGTATTAAAATCTGGCGAAAAAATTCGTAAGCAGTTGATTTTGGTAAGAGAGCAAAATGTCGTATTATCCTGTATTATCCTATTTCCTGATATGAAAAAAACAAAACAGAAATAGTTCTGTTTTCATAAATATACTAGACATATTCTAAACAAATGACGTTTGTAATTACTCAGTAAAACTGCATTCATTTATCTTAATCGTCCTTCATATTTTCATAAGAAAAACCCACAATTCTCTTTGTTCATTCAGCCTTTGAAGTCTTCGAACATCCCACGTAGTCCTAGTTTTATATGGGTCCAGGACAGGAGCCTTTAAGGACCGGAACCCAATAGAATAGGAGCCCTTAGGGCAGGAGCTCATATGGACACGAGCCCAATGGGCTTATTCCAAAAGTGGACACGAGCCCACATCTATATATTTTGATTGGGGAATATCGAACAAATACATGTAAAGGAAAATTTTAACAAACGAATAAATTTCAGGAAAAAATGAGGATTTTTTCTAATTAGTTGTATAATTTTCATATTTTGCACAGTAAATTACAATAGCACAAGTCCGAACATACTGGCCAGTTCATTCTACTGTTACCACATATTTGACAACTCTCGAAGTAGCAAAGTATGAAGGATCACGTCGAGCAAGGAGTGGCATTTGAACAGGCTCTGAAACGTTTAATGAATTTTAATTAATTTTTTACCTTTTAATATGTCAATGACAAAAAAATAAAACAATTCATATTTTTTAATAATAAAAAAACAATACGAAAATAGACTGTCCAACATGTTCAAATTTTGCGAAGTATGAAAATAAAAGAACCAATGAATAAAAAAAAATTCTTAATTTTTTCTGAAATTTATTCATTTGTTAAAATTTTCCTTCACATGTATTTGTTGGATATTCCCCAATCAAAATATACAGTTCCCTCTTGAAATAAGCCCATTGGGTTCGTGTCCATAAGGGTTCCTGTCCTACTGGGCTCCTGTCCTTAAGGGCTCCTGTCTGCACCCCGTTTTATATTACCCCCACTAGAGCATGCGTACTGGTGTATTTTCGCATTGAGATCTCAATATCACGAAGGCATGACTCTGTTGAGATTCGTATTTTCGATTGTTCGTTTACAGATATCAACAACAGCATTTTCGCTAATGGTCTTTCTGGTCAAATTTTCGTGATGCGCGACTGGATCAACATTTTACAATATTGGGGTGGGGAAAATGTCGTTGGGGAAAATGTCGGCGGGGAAAGTGTCGGTGGGGAAAATGTCATGTGGGGAAAATGTCGGTACCCCCAAAGAATAACGGAGTCATTTTATTTATTCTTTTCCTGGTCTGTTCTTGTATTTATTTTCAGAAAGTTGCTTCACGAAATTCTTTGTCATTTCATTTCTGCTTCAATTTTTTCCCCCAAAAAGAAATACATTTTTCGTCATTTAGTGTCTCATGATATCATTGTGTCATAAAATTTGGCCATTATCATGAAAAGGGGCGTTTTTCGATTTTTTTTTTTAAATCTCAAAGATGCTGTCTACCCTTAAGAGAGAATGGGGTCCATAAGGGGTATTTCGCACAATGTCCCAGAGCAGTTCAGATTTTTGGTTGCTGTTGGAAACGCACTGTTGAAGATGAATTGGGTAGGCCTGCCTACTGGAAAGAGAGGGGCACCACAATACCTTTTCGACTGTCACTTAGTTCATCAACATTATCTGAAAGAGCAACATTTTAGTTTGCTATCAAATATTGCCAGTAACATATCTGTCTATATCTTGATCGGTAAACTTCTATCAGTGTGCGTACATTAGAGAAAACTCGCGCGAGCGAAAAACGCATCAATCTCTGGGAATTTCCATGGTCTGTAGTGAACACCCTCCCATATGGACCCTCCCATCTTATTCTTTTCCGTCGTCTTGACTGGTTTCATTCTATGGCGATTTTCCATTGTTGAAGAGGAAGTCAGTCTCATTGACACGACGAAAGCTCAATGACAGAAAAGCTTTGAATGTGAGCGCGGGATAATTTCTAGTCTCAAACACAGCAGCTGCTGCCAGAATATATAGGAATTTGCACAGTATATGGTCGTATTAGCCAGTTTTTTCTGCAATTTTCATGCACGATGATTTGATTTTCACTGGTAAGTTTAATGTTAGTTTCATGTCTATTTGTTGTGCTTCTGGCTGTGTGTAATTTCCCTCAATTTACTTTGGAATGAAACATATTGAGGCCACCAAAACAATGTCTGCTCCTGAAATTATTTTTCATATTTCAGAAGTTGACCTACCAAGTCTACATCAATCGTTGAAATCACACACCACTAACTGAGACCGAAGCTTTAGTGATTTATACCCCTTCCTCCACCGCGGCGTCTATCTCTAACCACAAATCTATGGATAAATATACAGCGCCTTACCTTATCAGTCGGTGTTCCGTATTGTTTATCTCCGCACCATGGCTTGGGGCCTAAGGCACTCGCAAACGGAACTTTAAATATAATGACACGATCCCACCAGGACATTAGCCATTCGTACACCACTCGGCTTATTCCAGTTATGGACATTAGCCCAACTATATGTATGCACATTTTGGCATATAACGGTACCGGTATACACTATTAGTATGCATTAATTATATTTTATAATATTAATTATATTAGTATACTATTATTAGTAATTAGTATTAGTCTGCAGTATACACCGGGTATATATGCCTATAAATAGGAAAATATACCCTCTATTACTCGAAAGAACAAACGTGTTACAAAGTTATTATTCTGTGGATCCAGAACAGCATAAAATTGTTTTAGTGTTTATTTATTGCAATTTAATTGGGATTTTTAAATGGAATTGTTGAGAGTGACGTTAAATCTTGCATTTATGAAGAAAAAAAATCTGATCAGAAAAAAAATGCATTTTCAGTACACGACGTGAATGGGGCATTATCAGATGATTGATGATGTCTGGTCTGGTGTCAAGTCTACATTCAGTTTTCATGTTGAAGTTTTGTGATCACAACAGACACTTTCTCTTATGATGTTGAAGGTTTATACACACGAATTAATACTTTTGAAATAAACAGCAGTGCCCTGAAATTATGCAGACATTCTTAATATCAATTAATACCAGTTTTTGTCAAAATTACCAAGAGTTGGACTTAGTCCATAATTCACATCCATTAACATCAGATGAGTTGTTTGAGCTGATCTGACATCACAGCTCCCGAGCTAGCCTATCTAATTCCTCTTAAGCCGGTGCTAGGTTACTTCATAGTCTTCACATGAACAGCTTCAATAAAAGCGCGGCTGAGATACTAAGGCTACGTCCGATAATCCACCGTAGAGTCATATGGTTGCCTTTTAGTCACCAGACGTCGTCAATTTTTCCCACCTCTTGCATATAGCTCCAATTTATTACCTGTATATGCTAGGATTCTGCTAGTGGACTGTTAGTCCTCGAGGCCCGCCCTCTATACATGTCATTCGACAAATATATGCAGGTTTATTGTTTCGGTGGGAAATTTAAGCCGTACGACGTCGGACATTACAGGTTAGTTTTTCTAGGTTTTTCTGCATTTACCAGGTTACCGCATGTTAACATCAGATGAGTTGTTTGAGCTGATCTGTCATCACAGCCCCGAGCTAGCGCATCTAATTCCGCTTAAACCGGTGCTAGGGCCCGTGTGGATACATCATAGTCTCCACATGAACATCTGCAATAAAAGCGCGACTGAGATACTAAGGCTACGTCCGAGAATCCACCGTATTCTGGGGTCTGAATGTTAGATGTCGACGAATACTTTCCTGTAGAGTAATATGGTTGCTTTTTAGTCACCAGACGTCGTCAATTTGTCCCACCTCTTGCATATCGCTCCAATTTAGTAAACTTTCTGCATCTCAATGTCCAGTTTTCATGTGAGAGTTTTCTGAACAGAACAGACAGCTTCTGCTTTCATGTTCAAGGTTTAGATATTCACATGTCCATCTGTAGAAAAAAGCACAAGGATATAGAGCGAGAAGTTTCAACTCATTATGCCCTCCTAACCGAGTTTATATACTATCTATGAAAGGACTGAAGCTTACATTGTGGACCTTGTTAATTTTACAGTAAGTTTTAATCCTGTGAAATTGCCCGTACATGTAAATGCGCAAAATCATGGGCAAATTCAAAATGGTGGCACGTTATGCTGTTCGTCCGTCCGTTCTTTCGGGCGTCCTTTCGTGGCTTCCCAAATGCTGTAACCGCAATATCTCAATAACAAACGGAGGTTTTGGAACAATGTTGTCTTATGGGGTCTTCAGAACTGACGATTTCATATTTTCAAATATATGATGAACACAATATATGAGGGGTAAATAGAGATAGAGCCTTGATAGTTGTACAATTCTGTCTTCTGGGAGCCTAGGTCAAGTTCACTCGGGACTGAGGCCAAAGATCAAAGAGGTCAAAATGTGAATAAAAAGAGAGCTGGAGCATTATTCGGCATAATGCCTTGTTATGAGGGCTTCTAGGTCAAGTTCAATCGGTACTGACCTTGACCTACAGAGGTCAAAATGCGAAGAGCAGTCATATTTCCGTGTGAACACGATATTTAAGGGACAACTTGACCTTGATCTTGATATCTGAAACAATATTGACATATCAGAGCTACAGCCTTTAAACATCTGGGTCATTTATCCGCGGTAAGACTGACCCTGGGTTCGTGTGTATCCATTTCCAGCCTACTTTCGGCAACTGTATGATGAAATTGCCCGCAATCAACACCACGTGATTTCGTCAGCCAATCAGCTAAACTCTACCAACGTAACCCACCATTTTCGAGTCATGTGCTGTCCTACTTGTTCAAAATTACAAATCTACAACAACCTCTTGGGTGATACGGAAGTTATTCATCTGTATCTTTTGTAAGCTCAGACAATATATGTTTCAGAAGTAGTATGGAAAGCCTGTAATTTATCAGATTCCTCGAGTCTGTTCTTTGGGGAAGTTCGTCATGTAAGGATCTTCAAACCGGGAACACCGTGTGCAATACAGCTTGTCGAGTAGCTTTTCCAGGTTCAACACGGTTCCCTACATGTAGTCACCTATTGTGCTTTCCTTACATGACGAATAGGTTCTCCGCCGGGTGAAGACCGAACAATATACGGTAAAGTATCGGATATCGCTCCGCAATAATGGCGGCACACGATTCGCAAGCCTCTTATGAACGGCGAAGTGTACGCAAATGATCAGAGCTGGAGTGTGGATATTTTACACAATACTGTCTTATGACGGCTTCTGGGTGAATTGAGATTTCACTTCCCACTTATCTAGTCCTATTTTCAAAAGTCCCAGAGGTCGAACTGTGAAGAGCAATCCTCTTTGCTTATGAACACAATATCTAAGGGACGTCTTGACCTAGAGTCTTGGTCTTTCCCACAATACTGTCTGTTGATCCATTCACTCCAACTCGGACCTATTTTCAAATGCCATGTGATCAGTGGGATACATAGCGCCATATTGGCATCTTAATGCACAAAATCAATTTGTACGAAGCGAGGACATAGAAATTGACTTGGTTTGAGCTGGGACGAGTATAGAGGGATATGAAACGCGGCTCCTCTCTTTGAACTAGGGTTTGTCTCGCTAATTGATATGTTAATGAGTGATTAGTGATTGGTTAATTAGTACGCCTCGTCACTGATTGGCTTTTGTGCGCAAAAGACCGTCACGTGTGCTTTGCTGCGAGTCCCGCCCTGTTTCGCTGGTCAATGCTGGGCGAATACACGTGCTTGTCAACAAGGCTCCACTAACGTGAACGCCAGTCAACTCAATTTAGGCCAAGATTGATGACAAAAAACAATCCTTTACAGCTTAACGAGTGGCAAAAGGAATACATCATGCAAACGACAAGAAACAAAACTAGTGCACAGAGAAAAAAAATCTAAAACAACATATGACCCAAAAGAGTAGTTCAATCACAAAAACGTACAAGAATTGTGAGATTTGTTTAGAATTCTACATATTTGGCCTTTTTACGATTTTCACGAGCAATTTTTACAAAAACGAAAATGGAAAATTAAAACATTTTGCGTACTGTCAGTGACATGCTTGCATATTTTGCAAAAACTAGCACAGATATACTTCAAAAATTGAGATAAATGAGAAGTTTGATCACAAAGAATGGGAAAAATGAGTTTTTCCTTGCCGCTCCAGCCGCTCAGTTATCGGCAGCGCAGAGCGGTCGAAAGTTGTCATGAAAATATGCATCTTTTCGATGAAAATCCATCAAAAGTTTCTTCTCTCAAAATAGTACCCGTCTCGATCAAATAATCTGACGCAAATTACTGCAGAAGAACGTCTATAAATCTGGTAAAATCTGGAATGAATTCGTGACGAAAACTAGGCGATGCAAAGGCTCACGCGCGTAGAGCGCGAGACCTGGCAGGCGAGACATACGTTCAGCGTGAGAAGATGCAAACATAAGGTGAACGCAAACACATATTCAAGCGGGGCTAGGGAACTACCAGAAGGGATTGGAGGAAGAGTGTATTTAAACAACCACTTCCAATGCTTTCATTTCACTTCTCATCTACGATAGTCAGCTGTTGTTATTTAGTGATGTGGTTTGTCACTAAACTCATTACTCATTGATTGTCTTTGTTTGTTAGATCCTTCACCCATAGTTGCAGACAAAAAATAAACTTTTTGGCAAAGTATTAATTTTCTATACATTTATTCTTCATTGACATGCTTTCGTGGCGTGTGAATAAGCCTCCGTTGCAGAACATCATGCTGTGCTTCGTACTGGAGCGATATGCAAAAGGTGGTAAAAATTGACGTCTGGCGACTAAAAAACAACCATATGACTCCACAGGAAAGCATTTCTCGTCACCTCACATACGGTATAACTGCATATACAGCCAAGGCACAAGATATATTATCCATTGCTTTTTGCAGAGTACTTGAGTATATATGGTTTCAATGAACTATATGTATATCTGTGAAATGGGCTACTGTTTTGCTATGCACTCATTGCAGATATTTACTGAGGCATGTCGGTTATTGTATGACGTCAAAATATATGGGCTATACATTTCATTATTTTTGCCAGATTCTGCATTAAATATCTGCGAAATAAACAGGTTTGACGACTCCGAAATTGAAATATCTTCAGGTGTATTCATTACACACTCTATCACATTGTCTCTGAAATCATCTCGGCATTCCCTTGGTTTTTTAATCTTTCGTGTGCAGCCATGCGAAACGGCCCATCTTTAAATACATTGTGATCACAAGTGACATGCAAAAAGCTGAAGTTACAGGTCTGTGTGTACAGTTGGGTACACATCTATCGTTATTCCAGTGCACGTCACTCCCACGGGGGCTGAATACAGGTAAACAATTAATCTGACAGATAGGCCTGAAAGCTTGCCACAACGACTCGTCTCGCTGGGGGTAGCGGATCGCCCAGTGTGAAGCGCTTGGTAGACTGATAGACTAAAGACGCCCGACACGCTCTGTCAACGTGTCATGGTCGACGGACAAAGTTAAGAGAAGGTAGGCCTATATAACTTTGCTTACTTTACACTCGTCAGAAAAATTTATGTAACACGAAGGGTAAAGGCAAGTTTGAATATGTAAACTGATATCAAAGTATATGAAGCTTTGAATTCAGATATATACATGCAGAAGGGGATTTTCGGAACACGGTAAGTACATACGCTCTCAGAAGTGAAAATTGTACGCCGTATTTGAGAATTTTATGAAATACCATGACATACTGTGGAATGTAACTAGACGCACGGTACAGATCAATGCTTATAGTTTGTGTCTACCCTAAAAGACCGCAGTGTTGTGCGTGGCGTGGGGTGGGGGGTGGAGGGAGTTGGGCATACCTTCGCCCACCATCGCCAATGCAATGGGTATGTTACAAGTGTTGCTGATGACTGAAAATACAGGCATATGTTCGAAAGAAACAATTTTCGATAATAATCGTAATATATTTCTCGCCAATCCCTTGCTTGCAGAACCACAAGAAATCGATCGGTCGTTAATTACTATTTTTTTTGTACGATTTAGTTAAAGCATTTTAGATCCTATTGACGCACCCTGTATAGTCGAGGGGAGCGTCAAAGTATGTTAATTTTATTAGGATAGAAAATAGGCTGGTTAACATTGTAACCATGTCACATATACCTAGCTGATCGTAAATCAACTAGATTATGTCACAAAGGGACCGAAATTACTTTGTTTGAGAGGGCGTGTTTCAAGGTTGGGAAGGGGGCGGGGTGTGGACTGCACACCATGTCCTTCGGGCTGGAGCTTGAGATATGGTAAACTCTCTGACATTTGTGATAAAAAGGGGGCGTGGCCATAACAGTCGACAATTTAGACTGTCAGCTGAAGGTCCGTGACTTAGGCGAACAGTTACAGTTCAGTCTTGATGGCTGTCGCAATACTTGAAATGGCCTACCCAATCACACACGGATGAATATACGTCACATAGAAACCGGGCTTGTGAAAGGCCTACTATTTAATGTAATTGCTGCCGGATATAGGTAATAATTGATTGTATCCTATTTTGCTAGGACAGACGCTGGGAAAGGCAGACGCTATCATCATTTGACAACAGAACGTTTCAAACAGAACAGTGTGACTGAGACCCTCGAAAGAAGCCACCAACCATGTAAGTATACACTCAATCTTTCAGTATACTCGCCATATGTTTTTTGAGATATAAATAAATTAATATAATGGATTACTACCAACAACTTTAAATTCATACATGTATGTAGTTAGGAAATTCGTAAAGCTTTAAGAAAATAATGATTTTTAGGTTACGATTTTTAGGAGCGATTTTGAGGTTACGGTATACATCAGCTGTAGATGGCGAAGCTCGATATAATGCAAATTCTCCATATCCTAGTCCTAATGACTTCCCATATCCTAGTCCTAATGACTTCCCTAAAAGTTCCTTAACTCTTTCACAATTGACCCATTTCTCTCAAATTTCATCAGGATGGACTCCGATGTCGCACACCACAATTTCTGCTAATAGGTCAAAGGTCATTGTCACTTTGGCCTACAAAAAGGAATTTATTGAAATTCGTAATTTCTTCTGATAGGATATATGAGGAGAAGACGATGTGTCGCAAGCAAGATTGACATCAAAAGTCAAGGTCACTTTGGCCCAATTTAAAAAATCAAGAAATCATTTAAAATCAGTTTTATTTGTTTGAGTGGATGTGTCAGGTACACTGTAAATTGAGATGTTCAATTTCAGAACACTTATTGAACGCCTAAACTGTAGCACTTATTGAACGCGTAATTGTGTTCAAATTGTTAACCTCCATGTTCAATTTTGAACTTTAGCATTCAAACCATTAACGTGGGTATTCAAATGCAGAACACAGGCATTCAAAGTTTGAACAATAGCATTCTAAACTCTTAACATGAGTCAAGTGTTCACAACTTTAATACGCGTATTCAATTTTGAACCACTCAGAATACGTCGGCGTACGATTAATTTACAGTGTACCAAACTTGAGGTCGAAAGGTCAATAATCACCATCACTCACAAAAAAAAAAAAAAAAAAAAGATGGGAAATTACTGAACCAACTTTACGAATATCTCAAGCACAAGAAATATTTTGAGGTCAAAGAAAATCATTGAATTTTTTTTTGTGAGTGGGTACATTTTTGGGAAGCCAATGTGTTGCGTACCATCCAAGGTGGAGGTTGAAATACCAAAATCACCAACTACCAACAAGTCAGTGAAACATAAAACACATGAAAGACTCGTCAATTTATTTTAAAACTGCACAGCCCATAGAGTCAATGAAAAGCCTTATGCCTTCCAGCGCTTTTTGTTACCATTGTACGCACTTCAAAACTCACAAAAGAGAGACCTCAGAAAAGCTGAGCTCACTTGGTGATTTGCTGAAAAAAAGTTAACCTACTATTTCTTTCAAAGTTTTCAGCCGTATAAGTGAAGCGGTCCGCAGAGTGCATGTTGTATTTTATCAATCCATATACATATAGGCTTACATGCTGTCTGTGTTAATAGAAAACTAGGTTATAATACATAAGTAATACTACAATACAGCTGGAGTACCTGAATATAAATGCGAGAGTGCATTAGTCATTAATGTACAGCCCACATAGCAGGGTTAGTGCATTTAACAAGGTTCAGCCTGTTGGTAGCTAAAGACTCTCTACTCAATAATATACATTTATATCCCCGGGGGAGGGAGGGATAGCCCCTCCCATAAAACAAGTTGCAAGTTGCCAAGGACGTAAACACCACAATCTCTTTAATTCTCGGTTTTGATCCAAAGTTAAAATTCCACGTTAAAAGTAAACTTGTCATTATTCCATTGTTCTATTACTTGCAAACAATTAAACTTTGGCAGGAGGCAGAAAAACATTTTCAACCTACTATTCGCCTGTTTCAATAATTTCATGGCCGCTTGGATCAACGATAACATTTTTATCAAGATTATATGATCATTGGAAATTGTGTTCTAGCTTCAAATCCTAGTAGCTAATAGTTTTTGCAACTACTGATAAACTGATCACATTCTTGATTATCCTTTCTCTCTTCTTTAGGTTCGGACTTCTCGGGGGAGGCTTCTCGTTGAAGAAGTTGACCGGAAGTAAGAATGACGATTGGGTAGACCGATTAAGTCATTTATGGACAGTATTTTTGTTGGGAATATTCACAGTATTTGTAACGACTAGTCAATTTGTGGGCGATCCGATTCACTGCTGGTGCCCTGCCGAGTTTTCGGGCGCATGGACATCATACACCAAATCCGTATGCTGGATTTCCAACACGTACTACATTCCACTAAAAGACCAAATACCAGTGGGGATTCCGGAAAGAAGAGAAGCCGAAATCAACTACTACCAATGGATCCCGCTGATTCTGTTATTCATGGCCCTGATGTTCAAACTTCCCAATATGTTGTGGCGAGTCTTTAATGACGGCTCCGGGTTGAATCTGGACAAAATTGTCGACCTTGCTGAAGGAACGCAAATGGGATCGCCGGACGACCGAGACAAGTCAATCAAACACATTTCGGTTTACATGGACCGTTGGTTGGAAAGTCACCGGGAATACAAATGGAATGCCTTTGTTCGGATTCGGCAAAAAGTATCAAAGATTTTCTTCTTTCTCTGCTCACAAAAAGAAGGGAATTATCTGACCGGCTTTTACATCTTTATTAAGCTGCTCTACGTCGTCAATGTGATTGGACAAATGTTTCTGCTGAACGCCTTTTTAGCAATGGAGTACAATTTTTACGGGTTCGAAGTTATCGCTCAGATGAATGACAAAGGAAATCTCGAGGGATCTCCCCGTTTCCCGCGGGTCACGTTATGCGATTTCGAGATTCGCCAGATGACGAATTTGCTGAGGTACACGGTGCAGTGCGTCCTCCCCATTAATCTTTTCAACGAAAAGATTTTCATTTTCTTGTGGTTTTGGATCGCCCTCTTGGCTGCGCTCACTTGCGGAAACTTCGTCTTTTGGCTCTACAGGATTATATTCAAGCAAAATCGCGCCAGATATATCAAGAAGTATCTGCGCATGCTCGATGAAATCTCCACCGGATATGACCGACAACTGTGTAAGAAGTTCGCCGACCAGTACCTGCGCGATGACGGCATTTTCGTTTTGAGGGTTATTGCCAAGAACTCCACCCAGATGGTCGTATCAGATCTCGTAAGCAATCTTTGGAAAACGTATAAGGACAAACCGTATAACCGGAAGTCGATTGCAGACAACTTTTCGGACCATCCAGACGAGAAAGAGACTCTCGCATAATAATGAAACATTACATTGATACAAGCTTGAAAGTTTGAAAAACAATGCGAAACTGCTTTCCAGATGTGTCCAGCAATATTCCGGAAAGCAATACATGACTGACCCATCTAGTAGAAACATACCACGTTCCGGCGAACGGTAAATTGTAAATATGAAGGAACGTCCGACAGCAGTACTTCGGTTATTTTCAAAGTTTCCTTCATTGATTTCAATCCACATGTCATTCATTATGTTTTCTATTTTGTCCATATATGTGTCATGTTACGTCGTCAGAGCCAGTAATAGCGATATGCGATAAACATTTTATTCACAGATATACATTCCAGATATTTTCATGTTACTTTTATATCGTTCATATACACTTATTTACTCAGTATAATGTTGAACTCGTGACTCCATCGTTCACATTTGTTTCCATAGAAAAACAAGAGGGTAACAACAACATTATTAATATTATGTGATCATGTTTTTTTAACATTCAAGTTTTCAAAATAGGGCGATATGGACAGATTTGAAGCATAACCATTTTTACCAAGAGTATGAATACATTACATGCATGGTGTAGTTTAATCGCTTTCGCTGCTGAATATGTATGTTTTCTTATGTAGAATCAGAATTTTATTATCGTACTTTAAATTACAGGATAGTCTCAATGGAAAGATCTTGTAAGCAAAAATGCAAATGCAAATGCAAAACGGTCAATCATTCAAATTCGCATGGTCTGATATTAAGGAATTATTGAGCATACGGAACACTGCACTCAACCCATTGGTTAAGTTTAACATGACTGAATAAGCAGTAACTGTGTTACGGGGCAGTTTTTGATGTGTGTTCCCCCCCCCCCCCCCCAGCATCATTGTAGCCTAAGATTTCACAAAGGACAAAAGATTCCAGAGCATATAGGCTTACTCTTTTGAGGTATACATTCCTTGTCCCACAAATTACAAAATTCTGGTGGCATTTATGACATTAAAATGTGTTGTAGTTGCTGTTTTAATTCTCCATAAACGATGCTGTTTTATTTCAATTTTGATAGACATCTGTGCATCTCGTCACGTTTCAACTCGTCGCGTTCCATCTGGTCTCGTTTCATTCTACTGGAGACCGTGGAAGGTTGAGAAATATAACTGCCGACATTTCACAGTTTCCCTTCACATTGTAATTGCTTCCATATTGATTATACATATAATGATAAGACAGTTTTTATGAAATAATTTTCGTCGAATTTTAAATTGTTGCATGTATACTTATAATGACCACCGTCTCAGAATTTGCATTGAGAATGCATTCTTGCTCATTTAACTCAAATTTATCGTTGTTTCCATTTTGACCATCGAGCCAAATGTTTTAAATGAATGGCATACTATTTTTTACGACATTCAGTTATGAGGTTTAAAACTCGTTCACGACATTGACATGTATAGTCGGATCCCTTTTGGGCGTTCACTGTGGCATTCAACCCACTTTATGGCACCCTTGTACATATTTTAAAGGATCAAATTCGCTGGGCA
Organism: Hanleya hanleyi; assembly: GCA_036873755.1. Classification (NCBI taxonomy): domain Eukaryota; kingdom Metazoa; phylum Mollusca; class Polyplacophora; order Lepidopleurida; family Hanleyidae; genus Hanleya; species Hanleya hanleyi. Next base: position 100,868 of record JAVTVY010040159.1, on the reverse strand, counting down.
TTGTTGAAATGGTGCTTTTCTCGATTCGTTATAGATATATCATATTCCATATGGTACACTTGTTGGGATTTAATTATATTTTTATTCTTCCGATTAAATCACAACAGTTGCGTCAAATGATGACCCTATATATTCTTGTACAAGTAGTAGACATATAGCACCTACATCTCAGAAGAAAGAAGACAACGGATCAATTCGCCGCGTGACTTTCTGTCTTTAGAATGTTACTTCGTGATGTATTCCTGTTTGTGATTCGTGGTATAAATTTCGTGATATTAAACTAAGAAGGACCACCTTGTCCAACAAAGCTAAGGACCATTATTGTCGCTAATCAAATCCGGATATTTTACACGTAACTTATCTATCACGTGACCGAACTGGTGTTGGTCCTCAATTCATTATATACATAATCTAAATGCCACCATACGATGTACTTCATAGTCCTAGCTGTATTTACGTAATTTTGTATGCATGTAATATGATCACTTCCTATGCAATATCTGTAAAAGTTGTGTATATAGTAAAAGTCGTATAAGGCATGTGATTGAATACTTGTTTGGTTGATTAGAGATTTGCAATACGGCGGCCATGAGGAGAGGCGATCATTTGTTAATGTGCATACAGTTAGAGCGTGTTTTGGGCATGTAGTTCGTGTTACATGACGTTAAGTTTACTATCAAAGGAATGCATTGCGAAAAGGAGGTGCAACTATTTCCCAAAGGATTTACAATAATCGGACTACGTGAATTTTAAGACCTGTTTTATCTCGGCCCACGTGCTATTGTGTGTATATATCCTTTGCAATGTTTATATTTTCATACGATATTTGTTAAAGCAATAACCTGTTTTATATGATGATGATTTGATCGTGATAAAATGTTATAAATAAAACATTTAACAAGTTTATAATTGCGTGGATGTGTGTTATTGAAGATAATAGCCCTTTCCGGAAAGTGTCCTATCTCCCCTTGATTAACTGCCGCTCTTTGAGGTTAAAGGTACCTAAAGCTGCTTCCGGGAAGCAGTAGCCTCGGTTTTACATTTACCAAAGTCACCCGCAATTATTTTGAATGGTCTATTGATAAACTATTTGTTTTGAAAAACTATTCTGTCAATATTTTCTACATGAAACGATATATCCTGTATTACTGTACATTATGAAGTTAATTTTCTAGAAAAAAAGAATATTTTATTACTAAAACTAAGTGTGAAGACCTTTGGTACTCACCGGAAGTTCTCTACACCAACTCTTTCCGAATTGGGCTAAACAACTAATTACACTGTTATAAATCACACCGTAAATTCACAGTTAAATGTACTGGCAGAAAAGATGCCAGTACATTCAACTGTAAAATTACGTTGCACCGTATTTTACAATTACCGTTTTTTAACAGGCATTGAACTGTGAAATGTTGCACCGTATTTTATAATTACCGTTTATTGACAGGCATTCAACTGTAAAATTTGGGTAGCCTTGTAATTTACAATTACCGTTGTTTTAACATTCTTTAAATAATACAATTACGTGGCACCATTGTCTACAATTATCGGTTCCGCGGCAACGTAGGTCACTGGAAGGCCGAAATGGCCATTGCTCTTCGTGTTTACAAATGCGATCACCACAAGCTTCGTAAATAATCACGAATGAATCTTTGCAATTATTACACGAATAGTAAGATACAACTCCAAGTCAGACCCATCTTCGCATATGCAAGTCGAACACTAAATGACGGACGTTAGTGTAGTATTTAGCTTGAAATGTGAAGATGGACAAAATCAAACCCATTACGTACTGTAGACCGAAAATTAAAGTTAGCCGCTGCGTCCGTCCCAGCGCGTGTTCTGATAATGCTCTGAATGTTGTATCGTACAACGCATGTGTCGGATGTTTCCAGCAACTGAGCGTTTCGTGTGCAAAGATTTCAGCCTCCTTTCAGAGAAAACAAGAATTTTATGTTACGTGTGTGCGCAGTTTGCCCATTGCTGTTGATGTCAACTGAAACATCACAGTTCAATTTACAGATTAGTGTGTTTACGATTGAATGTACTGTGAACTCCAACATACATTTACTGTGAAATAACGGTAATTTATAACAGCGTAGGGTTCCAAGTCAACGGCCGGAAACATTCTATTATTGGCTGTATTATTTGTACTATTTTTTCGCCAGATGTTCCCAGTATCGTCTCGATGAAACTGCTTCAGCTGAAAATTTACGGGATAATTAGGATTAATGAGATGTAATGCATATCCACTAATGAATCCGATTGGTCAAAAGCCCCGGTGACCATCATGGATTTATGCCGTAACATTCACCTTCTCTTCTGAAACCGCTGATCAAATCGACGCAATACTTGTCAAACATGATCGATGGATCGGGGTATTTCAATATTCTGCATTTGAAGTTTATCCGTAAAAAATCATTCGGGACCTCCGAGTGGAAATCTACGAAGGTGACCGATTGTACACTCGGAACTTCCTGTGAATCACCAGGTGTGACGCGCCGGAATCACCCAGCATGCATGACTCAAAACCAAACCACTAACGCGGATGCACGAATCGTCATTCGGCAAATTATACACTATGGATGACAAATTTATGTCGAAAATACTAATAATCATATCTGTTATGACCCACGGAAATATAATGTCGCAAAGTATTAGCTTCAACTTTAAACATGTCGCATGTTGTATAGTCCCAGTGATGCTATCATTTGTTTTCGAGTCTGTCAGTTGAAAATCAACGCTGTTGTGGGTCGGTTCACTAAAGATGGAACCGTGGATAGGGGTGGCAAGTATTGTTGCGCCCTCTGGTGTTAATGAAAACAACCCATGCATTTGAATGGGATTGAGGGGAGGTAATCCGATTCGACATTATCTCTCCTGGGTACAGTTGGAGTTGTCCGTGACGAACGAAGGTCTGTGGGTTATCCTAGAAATTCTTCATCTCGAAAAGGATTTTGACGAGTTCCACTTGATATTGTGTAACCATATTTGGCAGAACAAATATCGGATGCAGGCTTGACATGAATTGACATTGACACTTGACCGTCTTTACACTCTGGGAAATATTTGATGGGACAGAAGGTAGTCACATAATCTATTCCGCAATCACATGATCTGGTGATATACCAAAATGGCCTTCATGGCATTCGAGGGATAATCTATCACCGGAGATCCCGGGACGTTACGAATTAAACAAATATTACGGCCTCGACTAATCAAAATCGTATGATTTTCAAGTAACGGATTTTGATGGCGAAATGATGCAGGATGTGTAGAATTTTGCTATTTGAAGCGGCTCGCCAATAAATATGGCCGCCCTCGACCAATCAAAATCATAACAAATTTGGATGGCGAAAACGAGATATATGTTATCCATCATGACGATGAAGAACGAATGTCGCTATAATTCCACCGATCTACCCGAACGAACTCCAAAAAATGCCACTTTTAGTATTTGGCACCATTGATTGCCGTCTTCGGCTATATTTTTTCACTATATCGTTATCGTGCGTTTCCGAATCCATTCTCAGGGAAATTCTGGTAAATCGCTTTGGCGTATTCCTGTACTGGCTGCTCTGAATTGGCGGCATGCACGCCCGGAGGATGTAACACGTGAGCACTGAGCTAAGAAATAAATCATCCCAGGATTCCAGTCGCAGCATCTAGAAAGTAGAAAGTAGATCCGATCTCATGAGTATGGTTAGGTAAACCCCCAGCATCCATGTATTGAAAGTTTATCCGGGCGTATAAATATTGTCTCAGTTTCTTGCGCGTGAGTAGGTCCTAGTAAATCGGTTATGGAAGAATGCGATTGGTAGGTCGAATATAGTACTGACCCCCCCCCCCCCACCCCGCCCCACCATGGTGTCAACAGCTTTCAGTGATGTGAGGAAGACCGCACGATTACGTTAGGCCATTGACAGTCCTAAATATAGACAAGTAAAATATACCGGTGAAGAAAAAGTGTTTCCGGTAAAGAGTGAACGAAAACATGCATTATTTTCTCCGTAAGACCCATAATGATTAAGGCATATATAGAGTGCCATATAGCCACCTCCTAAATCTTCGCTTTCTACACTGTTCAAGCAGATCAGCTACTGTCACTTGGAACGGCGGTGGTATTAGGGTGAAGTGTCGAAATATGGAGTCTCTATATATAACCCCATGCTTTATATAAAACTACACCAAGGTCTGAAACGCACTTTGGGCGAATCGAGAAATAAACGGTTTACCGCCAAACAAAATACATCAGCATATTATATTCCCGTCATTAAATTAGTAAATGTGTGCAATTTCTTACCTTTGCCGGGCGATTCAAAATCCAGCGTAACTGTCCATCCATCCCGGAACAGCCAGATGATGGGCCGCTTCTTTCTCAGTTCTGATTGGTCAGTCTCGACACGCCTCCGGCAAGAGGGGTCACACACTGATAAGCTGATCAATCAGAATTGAGAAGAGGCGGCCCATCATCTGGCTGTTCCGGGATGGATGGACAGTTACGCTGGATTTTGAATCAATCAACCCCATTTCATCGTCCATTCTACGAGCCTGTGCTTGTTTATTCGGACGGCATGTCGGTCGATAAATTCCACCATGCTGAGAATGAGTCTAGATTCCGACAGAATTGTGAATCAAAGATTTTATAATGTGTGAATATACAAGGAGAGCAACCAGTATATCAACACCAGTGAATATATTCGATATATATATAGTCGTTTTGGTGGTTCCCTTGAACTTGAGAAAAATGTAGAAGCAAAGTAGGAGCGACGACAGAATCCGCACACGGTTCAGGCTGGGGGAAAGATCAGATCAGATCAGATGTCAGATCGACAGCATCTGTCGATGCTGTTCCCAAATAGGTTCTTGTTGAACAAATATTAGAACATGTTTTACTTCAATGCAGGGAAAATAACATCCAACGCCAGAAACTCATGGACGAAATACAACACCTAAACTTAAATTCAACTTGGTAACAATGCTTAGCATTGTGCACCATACAACAAAATCAGTTCATGTATACACCCCGCCCAATTATCACTGATACATTCAGAAATAAAATAGGCTTTGTAACAATGGAGGTACCTTGATTTTGAGGATCGCCTGTTTCACTGTCCTGCTAAACTATAATCAATATAACTAACGGTCAGAATGCCAGATGCGAACATTTTCGGTTAAACATGGTAATTGGGTAATATAGCGATAGCGGATATACCTTGAATTTGAGGGCCTGTGAAGATGATATTTCAAAGCGTATTAGTGCCATTCCACTAAGAGAAAAAAAAAACAAAACAAAAAGACTCTGCAAACACATTTCTATTTCTTTTTGACACAGACACAGCACTGAAGACCAGGGACGGGTCAGATATGGAGCAGCCTACGGATGACAAAAGTAAGAATATGACAGCGCCCCAAGTGACAACGCCCCATCAACAAATACTAAAACTCGAAACAAACCAGACGCGATTTCCCTAAGATCCCACCGCACTGTCGACTGTTAAACAAGACTATGGTTCTTTGACTTCCACGCAAAATGAACGTACCCTTGCAATCCAAGCACTGTTAACGGTACGGTACAGCTTTCTGGAGAACCCGGAAGTTCTTTATGCGTACGAAGGGATACAGAGACACAGGAATTTACCACGCCAATAGAAGGGCAATTAACTTAGTATATATTTACCAGTACAACCTGATTGACTAAAACAGACTGACGAACTTGTATATAGACAGTACCCTCCACTCCATTTTTATCGAGTCCGTGACTTAACCTGTGGAAAGCTCGATAAAGGTGCCACAATGATGTCCGTCTATCTGTCTGTTTGTCTGTATCTGCAGGACCAAGTAAATGTAATTTTTTTATCTGTCCATATCGTCTCGGCCTTACCCTATAGCACCTAATCTAAGGCCCGCCCGACCCCCAGAACCCTTATATATTCCAGATACTTACATCAGGCTACACTTCCTCAACCCATCCACTACCCTTGAGAGTATACTCCCACCCCCAGGGCGAAAATGTTAAAGTTTTGGACTTGGAAAGTTTTCCTGTCCACAGCTTCTCGGCCTCACCTTATGTCTCCTGAACTAAGGCCCACCCGGCACCCTGAAACCTCACATATTCCAGGTGCCTACATCAGGCTACACTTATTGAACATATCCACTATCTTTGGGGAGCATGTCCCCACCCCTGGGGCACCGAGCCCCACCCTCTATTTCCTAGACTAAGTTTTGCCCGACCCCATACCCAAAGTAGTCCGGGAGCTTAGATCATCCTACACTTATTCAATCTATCCGCTATACCCCCTCTCCCCCCCCCCACCCGAGCATGCCCCCATCCCTGGGGTACCGATGCCCATCTAATATCTTCTAAACTAAGCTTCGTCCGACCCCATGCCGTCATATATTCTGGCAGTTCACACCATCCTACACTTATTCAACCCATCTACTACCCCCGGGGCACCGCGCTCCACCCTCTATCTCCTAAACTAAGCTTCGCCCGACTTCATAGCCTCAGATATTCCGGAATATTACATCATGCTTCAATTATTCAACCCATCTGCTACTCTCTAAAATAATTAGATTGAAAATTCAATCTATCAGATTGGAATTAGTGACCAATCTATTCGATTGAATATTCCATCTATTAGATTGAAAAAATTTCAATCTAGTACGTTGAATTTTCTTTCTACAACAGATTCGTTTTATCGTTCTCAATCTATTAGATTGAATATTTTCAATCCAATGAAAGATTGATCACTAATTTCAATCTGATAGATTGAATTTCAATCTACTTATTTCAGAGAGTAACCCCAGGAGCATGCCACCCTCGGGGCACCGAGCCCCACCGTCTATCTCCTAAACGATAAGCTTCGCCCGAACCCATACCCTCATATTTAAATTTCTAATTTTATATCTCTTATATGTGATACTAACCTACTATTAGGTATGAGATGCAGTGCACATTGTATATACAAACATACATGTCGAATCAACTACAATATTTTCCTTCATAGTAATTACTAATAGTTTGATGACATTATTTTATTTCAGAAGTACAATATCAAAATAACCGGCGGTGGGGGAATCCCAAAGTACTGAACCCGTATTATTTTTAATTTCGTGTCGCCCCAAATGAAGGACACCGTTTCATTCAAATTGCTTATCAAATCATTCTGATTTACCCTAAAGCTGCTGCACGAACCATATTTGTGTTCACACATTTAAGTTACTATGTTAATTAAAACTGAGTTTTAATCAGTTTGTGGTGTCCCAATCTTTACCAGTGGGCATTATTATGTAGCATTACAGTATGATTGGAAACATTTGTCATTATATTCTTTTATTTGCCTACAAATGTGAGGGTTTACCACAATGGCGGTGCCCCATTCCATATTGGAAATGATAGCTCTACGCCAACTATTACTTTGGCAGGAAAGGGAGTATATAGTTCACGTATCACGACACACAGTTACACCAAGAACGGGCTCCAAATTGCACACCAATTGTTCCTAACTATACATGTACATGTATCCATCAGATGAGAAGAAAAAGCTTACTTTCGAAAAAGTTTTATAATATAGTTCCTCTTTCAATCCAACCTCAACATCCCTGACATAGAAACCATATTTTTTTTTTATATATGTATTTTTATTTCAAATGATGTGCATTGCCAATGGTGTGCAACCCCAAATGATGTGCGATCCTACAGGGCTCGATCTTTTTGCGAAACTGCATGTTTAATAATATGTCTCTTTTTGTTATTCATTTTCATATATATCGCTTCTAAAGATCTCAACTGAACTAGAAAATGTATTGTGAAATATAAATAAAACATTGTGCTGATCGGCCGCAAAATCCGTAATGGAAGAGGCCGTTAAATTTCTAACAAATCACTTGATTCAACTTACCATTATCTACGTATTAGTCGTGCCCTTTCTTGTGCCGCATAACACTATCAATTGAATAAGATATAATAGCTATAGAATTGATAACGTTGTTATTATAATATCACCTTTTGCTGGAGAGAGTGATCGGTTTGTCTACAGAAGCTTCAACTGTCCAGTACTTGTCACATACTTCCTGTTGATGACAATTTATCGAGGTAAAGTTAACGGTTTTCTTTAAAGAGTCTCAAACAGAGTTGAAAGAAATTGCCGAGGAGAATTGCAAAGCTAAAATTGTATTCACCGTTCCTTCAAATGGTGCTCCTTGAATAGGTAATATTGTATGAATACATTTGAATTTCAATATGAACTTGAATGATAGGGTATCCCTCGCTTATTTTCAATATCAAATAGGAAATCTTTCTTGTAATAATGTGCAGTATGGCAGATCTAGGCCAGAGAAAGAACACATGTTTCTTATATACGGACATAGAATGATATCCAGGCTAATATATTGAGTGGCACCCAGGCTAATATATTGAGTGATACCCAGGCTAATATATTATGTATAATATTCTTTGATGAATTGATATTCAGGTTAATACAGTATCTATCCTGGGATAGACTGACATGTTCGTTAATATATTCTGTATCCTGGGATAGACTGTATCCAGACTAATATATGCTGTATCCCGGAATAGATTGATATTCGGGTTAATAGACCCTGTATCCTGGGATAGATTGATATCCAGACTAATATATGCTGTATCCCGGAATAGATTGATAGTCAGGTTAATAGATCATGTATCCCGGGATAGATTGATATCCAGACTAATATATGCTGTATCCCGGAATAGATTGATATTCAGGTTAATCGACCATGTATCGCGGGATAAATTGATATCCAGACTAATATATTTATACAAACGTCGTGATATGACTGAACTTGTTTTGAAAGAGACGTTAAATCATATTCAGTCACTCACTAATATATTCTGTATCATGAGATAGATTGCTATCCAGGCTAATAGATTATGTATTCTGGGATAGATTGATAGTCGGGTTAATAGATTCCGTATCTTGGGGATAGATTGATATCCAGATTAATATATTCTATTCTGTATCCTGGGGTAGACTGATATCCAGGCTAATATATTCCGTATCCTGGGCTAGATTCATATCCAGGCTAATATATTCCGTATCCTGGGCTAGATTGATATCCAGGCTAATATATTCCGTATCCTGAGATAGATGGATATCCAGATTAGTATATTCTATATCCTGGGATAGATTGATATTCAGGTTAATATATTCTGTATCCTGGGATAGATTGATATACAGGCTAATATATTCTGTATCCTGGGATAGATTGATATCCAGACTAATATATTCTGTATCTTGGAGTAGACTGATACCCAGGCTAATATATTCTGGGATAGATTGATATCCAGGCTAATATATTATATATCATGGTATAGATTGATATTCAGGATAATATATTGTGTGTCCTGGGATATATTGGCATTCAGGGTAATCCATTCTTTATCCTGAGATAGATTGATTTCCAGACCAATATGTTATGAGATAGATTGATATGCGGGCTAATATATTATGTCTCCTGGGATATATTGATATTCAGGCTGATGTTTTCTATATCCTGGTATAGATTGATACCCTGACCAGTATATTCTATGATAGATTGCTATCCAGGCTAATAGATTATGTATTCTGGGATAGTCGGGTTAATAGATTCCGTATCTTGGGGATAGATTGATATCCAGATTAATATATTCTATTCTGTATCCTGGGGTAGACTGATATCCAGGCTAATATATTCCGTATCCTGGGCTAGATTCATATCCAGGCTAATATATTCCGTATCCTGGGCTAGATTGATATCCAGGCTAATATATTCCGTATCCTGAGATAGATGGATATCCAGATTAGTATATTCTATATCCTGGGATAGATTGATATTCAGGTTAATATATTCTGTATCCTGGGATAGATTGATATACAGGCTAATATATTCTGTATCCTGGGATAGATTGATATCCAGACTAATATATTCTGTATCTTGGAGTAGACTGATACCCAGGCTAATATATTCTGGGATAGATTGATATCCAGGCTAATATATTATATATCATGGTATAGATTGATATTCAGGATAATATATTGTGTGTCCTGGGATATATTGGCATTCAGGGTAATCCATTCTTTATCCTGAGATAGATTGATTTCCAGACCAATATGTTATGAGATAGATTGATATGCGGGCTAATATATTATGTCTCCTGGGATATATTGATATTCAGGCTGATGTTTTCTATATCCTGGTATAGATTGATACCCTGACCAGTATATTCTATGATAGATTGCTATCCAGGCTAATAGATTATGTATTCTGGGATAGTCGGGTTAATAGATTCCGTATCTTGGGGATAGATTGATATCCAGATTAATATACTCTATTCTGTATCCTGGGGTAGACTGATATCCAGGCTAATATATTCCGTATCCTGGGCTAGATTCATATCCAGGCTAATATATTCCGTATCCTGGGCTAGATTGATATCCAGGCTAATATATTCCGTATCCTGAGATAGATGGATATCCAGATTAGTATATTCTATATCCTGGGATAGATTGATATTCAGGTTAATATATTCTGTATCCTGGGATAGATTGATATACAGGCTAATATATTCTGTATCCTGGGATAGATTGATATCCAGACTAATATATTCTGTATCTTGGAGTAGACTGATACCCAGGCTAATATATTCTGGGATAGATTGATATCCAGGCTAATATATTATATATCATGGTATAGATTGATATTCAGGATAATATATTGTGTGTCCTGGGATATATTGGCATTCAGGGTAATCCATTCTTTATCCTGAGATAGATTGATTTCCAGACCAATATGTTATGAGATAGATTGATATGCGGGCTAATATATTATGTCTCCTGGGATATATTGATATTCAGGCTGATGTTTTCTATATCCTGGTATAGATTGATACCCTGACCAGTATATTCTATGATAGATTGATATCCAAGTTAATAAATTATATATCCTGGGATAGATTGATCCCCGGACCAATATATTCTGTGATAGATTCATATCCAGGATAATAGATTCTGTGTCCTGAGGTAGACTGATGTTCAGGTTAATAGATTCTGTGTCCTGGGATAGACTGATGTTCAGGTTAATATATTCTGTGTCCTGGGATAGACTGATGTTCATGTTAATAGATTCTGTGTCCTGGGATAGACTGATGTTCAAGTTAATAGATTCTGTATTCTGGGATAGACTGATGTTCAGGTTAATATATTCTGTGTTCTGGGATAGACTGATTTTCAGGTTAATAGATTCTCTGTCCTGAGATAGATTCATATTCAGGCTAACATTTTCTGTATCCTGGGGTAGATTGATATTCAGGCTAATATATTATGTACACTTGGATAGGCAGATATTTAGGTTAATTGATTCTGTATCCTGGGAGAGATTGATACCTGTACTAATATATTCTAGAATAGATTTATATTCAGGTTAATAAAGTACATGTCCTGAGATAGACGGATATTTAGGTTAATAGATTCAGTATCCTAAGATAGATTGATATTCAGGCTAATATTTTCTGTCTCCTGGGATAGATTGATATTCAGGTTAATAGATTATGGATCCTAAGATAGGTTGATATTCAGGTTAATATTTTCTGTATCCTGGTATAGATTGATAATCAGGGTAATATATTGTGTATCCTGTGATAGATTGATATTCAGGGTAATAGATTTTGTATCCTGGGATAGATTGATATTCAGGCTACTGTTTCTGTATCCTAGGATAGATTGATACCTGTACTACTATATTCTGGGATAGGTTAATATCAAGGCTAATATATTATGTATCCTGGGATAGATTGATATTCAGGGTAATACATTCTGTATCCTGGGATAGATTGATAATCAGGCTAATATATTGTGTATCCTTAGATAGATTAATACCCCTGCTAATATATTGTGTATCCTGGGATAGATTGATATCCAGTCTAATATAGTTTGTATCTTGCCATAGACTGATATTCAGGCTAATATATTCTGTATCCTGGGATACACTGATACCTGGACTAATATATTCTGGGATAGATTGATATCCAGGGTAATATATTCTGTATCCTAAGATAGATTTATATTCAGGCTAATACATTATGTGTACTGGGAAAGACTGATATCCAGGCTAATATATTCTGTATCCTGGGACAGACTGATATATTATGTATCCTGGCCTGGGATCATATCATAGAATATATTAGTCCGGGTATCAATCTACGATAGACTGATATTCAGGCTAATATATTCTGTATTCTGGGATAGACTGATATCCAGGCTAATAGATTTTGTATCTTGGGATAGATTGACCTCCAAGCTAATGTATTCTGTATACTAAGATAGATTGATATTCAGGCTAGTATATTCTGTATTCTGGGATAGATTGATACTAATATATTATGGGATAGACTGATATCCAGGATAATATATTCTGTATCCTGGGATAGATTGGTATTCAGGCTAATATAATCTTTATCCTGGATAGATTGATATCCAGGCTAATATATTCTGTATTCTGGGATAGACTGATATCCAGTCAAATATATTCTGCATCCTGGGATAGACTGGTAGTTAGACTAATATATTCTGTATCCTGGGATACACTGACGCCTGGACCAATATATTTTGGGATAGATTGATATCCAGGCTAATATATTCTACATCCTGGGATATATTTATATTCAGGCTAACAGATTCTGTATCATGGGATAGATTGATATTCAGGCTAATATATTATGTATCCTGGGATAGATTGATATCCAGGCTAACAGATTCTGTATCATGGGATAGATTGATATTCAGGCTAATATATTCTGTATTCTGGGATAGATTGATATCCAGGTTAACACATTCTGTATCATTGGATAGATTGATATCCAGGCTAATATATTCTATTCTGTATCCTGGGATAGACTGATTACAAGCGTCTGGTCCGTCATTCATAATTCAGCCGTCGTCCATTAGAGAATATTCGCGTCTATAATACAAAGACCTATTCCATATTCCATATAACAGTATTAGCACCAAATTCAAGAAGACAATCATAGTATACATAAACATAGGCTTGTTTCCTGCAAGAGAGAAGCGGTCAACAGTTTTCAGTGATGCCGGCAAGACATCATGATGTTCCAAAAATATCCAGGCTAATAGATTGTGTATCCTGGGAGTCTCGAGAGACTGATATTCACCAAACGCTATATAGACGATCTTCTCGCTGTGGATAGTCGCTATATAAATGACGCATGCAGTGAAGGATGTATATCCACCGTCACTGGATTTGAAGGAAACTACAGATAGCCCTCCAGGCACATCATATTTAGATCTATATCTCTATAGAAATGAAGCTGGCAGTCACTCTCGTCGACTTTATGACAAAAGAGATGATTACTATTTCGACATCGTAAACTATCCCTTTCTGGACAGTAATATTCCAGTGGGACCTCCATATGGCGTATACATATCTCGCCTAGTAGCATTTGCTAGATCCTGTGTTGAATGTGACGATTTTAATCAACGTCACAAACATTGTTGCCGAAACTCATAAAACAGGGCTATTCCACCAAGCGCCTCCACTCAAAGTTTCTCAAATTTGGCGATATATATCGCATGCTGATAGCAAAATACGAACGTAGCGTGCAAGATCTATGGCGCTACGTTTCGTAACTTGTGTCTAATTCCGCTTAACCCGGGGCTAGGGCCGTATGAACCCATGTACTTCAAGATCCTTGTGGTGCTCATATGAACAGTCGGAATCAAAGCGTGACTGAGATACATCATTCTCTAGATGACGACTTTACAACGATTATTATGGATTAAGAATACTGATCAGCGAAACGGATTTTATATTTTTGGAACATCATGATGTCTTGTCAGTAGTATATAAACAGCAAATTGGAGCCCCCTGTCTCGTGACGTCACTTCCGGTGCCGGTCACGTGACCGGAAGCCTGGGCCGATTCCTGAGTATTTATGCAAATGAGATGACGTCATCGCGGAGCATGCGGAGCTCTCGTCCAATCAGAAGCCGTCATTTCGATGACGTCACAGAGCTCTCGTTCAAACAGAAGCCGGCAAATCTTCGGCAATCTCCGGTAATGTGCGGTCATCTTCGGCAATGTCCGGCCCTCTTCGGCAACGTCCGGCCCTCGCCGGGAAAATAGATAGCCTTTATCTGCCCTTCCGACGCATCCATGGCCTGTACAGGGTCCCCGACAATATCGCCATCTATTTGCCCATGTTAAATGGGCAGTGGGCAACCCTCAGTTTCACCATACAATGAAAGGGTCCTAGTGGGAATTGAACCCGGGTCGTTTAATCTAGAGGCAGACACGTTATCCATTAGGCCACGAGTCATATGATACAAACCAAGGTTGAAAATAGCATATATATGTCTACTATATGGCCCATACTGGCCCACTGACCAATGTTGAACCTAATTGGAAATTTACTCCTGGTCATTGTAGTATGGTTGTTTGGTTTTGTTTTTCACATCTCAACACCTAGAATACGATGGGCAGGGTCCCCAAGCGATTGGTTGAAATTTTTTGAAAAAGGCGCTGTGCGCATGCGTAGTGGGTAAATAGCGCTGGGAGGCCGTTTTGGGGCCCAGAGGGGTCCCTAGAGGTCCGATTGAGTCGAGTGAGGTATCAATGTGAAGCATACGTGAAGGAGCATCCGACAGTATGGCTGAAACGTGGAACTAACGTCATTCTGCGCATGCGCAGTAGACAAAGGGTATGGAAATAGCCGTTTTGGGGTCTAGGTGGGCCACTAGTGGGCCAATTGGATCCAGTGGGGTATCATTGTAAAACAGACGTGAGGAAGCATCCAGCGAGATGGCTGTGACGTAAAACTCAAGTCATTCTGCGCATGCGCAGTAGACAAATACTATGCAAATAGACGTTTTGGGTTCTAGGCGGGCCACTGTTGGTCCGATTGGATTGAGTGAGATATCATTGTGAAGCATAGGTGAGGAAACATCCGACGGTATGGCTGGGTCGTAAAACTGACGTCATTCTGCGCATGCGCAGTGGAGAAAGTGTATGCAAATAGACGTTTTGTGGTCTAGGTGGACCACTAGTGGTCCGATGGAGTCGAGTGAGGTATCAATGTGAAGCATACATGGAGGAGCATGCGCCTGGACTAGTGTGCTGTTTGTTTTCATCATTCTGCGCATGCGCAGACAGGGAATTGTGGGGAAATGGTATGGAAATAGACGTGTTGGGGTCTAGGCGGGCCTTTAGTGGTCCGATTGCATCAAGTGAAGTATCATGGTAAAGCATACGCGAGGGAGCATCCGCGATAAGGGGTGTGACGTGGAACTGACGTTATTCTGCGCATGCGCAGTAGAGAAACGTTATGGAATAGACGTTTTGGGGCCAAGAGGGACAACTAGTGATCCGATGGAGTCGAGTGAGGTATCAGTGTAAAGCATACATGGAGGAGCATCTGGCTGGACTAGTGTATCGTCCGTGTGCAACATTCCGCGCATGCGCAGACAGGGAATTGTGGGAAAAGGGAATGGAAATAGACGTTTTGGGGTTTAGGTGGGCTACTATTGGTCCGATGGAATCAAGTGAGGTATCATTGTAAAGCATACGCGAGGGAGCATCCGACTGGGTGGATTTGGGGTAGGAATATCGTAATTCTGCGCATGCGCAGGCCGGGCATAATATGGAAATAGACATTTTGGGGCCGATATGGCCCACTAGTGGTCCGAATGGGTCGTGGGAGGTGTCAAAGTGAAGTTTTTGTGGGGTAGAGTCAGAATACTCACTCACTCACTCACTCACTCACGCACTCACGCAGGCACGCACGCACGCACGCACGCACTCACGCACTCACTCACTCACTCACTCACTCACTCAATCACTCACTCCTCCTCCTCCGCCTCCTCACTCCTCCTCCTCCTCCTCACTCCTCACTCCTACTCCTCTTCCTCCTCCACCTCACTCCTCACTCCTCACTCCTCCTCCTCCTCACTCCTCCTCCTCACTCCTCACTCCTCCTCCTCCTCGCTCCTCACTCCTACTCCTCCACCTCACTCCTCACTCCTCACTTCTCCTCCTCACTCCTCCTCCTCCTCACTCCTCCTCCTCACTCCTCCTCCTCCCTCCCTCCTCACTCCTCCCTCCTCCTCCTCCTCCCTCCTCCCTCCTCCTCCTCCTCCTCCCTCCCTCCTCCTCACCTCCCTCCTCCCTCCTCCTCCCTCCTCCTCCTCCTCCTCCTCCTCCTCCTCATTCCTCCTCCTCCTCACTCCTACTCCTCCTTCTCCTCCTCCTTCTCACTCCTCACACCACCACCACTACCACCACCGCCACCACCACCGGGCTTTGACGCCCGTCAACGCCACCACCACCACCACTACACACCACCACACACCACCACCAGTATCACCACCAGTGAGTGAGTGAGTCTTCCAGTTCCGGTCACGTGACAGTAAACATGGAAAAACCCGGATGTAAGATGAGCACCCGGATGTAAAACCACAGTACCTACGCAAGTGACCTTTGACCCTGCGCTACTCGGAAGTGACGTCAACGTACGAAGGCGCACACACACACATACCTGGTGCACCCTGTACCCTATATCCCGTAGGGCATAGTGTACACCAGGGTGTGGGTGCACCAGGTATGTGTGTGTGTGCGCCTGCGTACGTTGACGTCACTTCCGAGTAGCGCAGGGTCAAAGGTCACTTCCGTAGGTACTGTGGTTTTACATCCGGGTGCTCATCTTACATTCGGGTTTTTCCATGTTTACTGTCACGTGACCGGAACTGGAAGACTCACTCACTCACTGTCATTATAATCAGTGATGTGTGGTGGTGTGTAGTGTGTGTGTGTGTACGACAGGCGTCATCATCAGATTGGTAGTGTGTGTGGTGAAAAGTGAAATATGAGAGAAGGAGGAAGCAAATGCTCAAAGAGAGGAGTGAGAGGAGGAGGAAGGAGTGAAGTGAGAGAATGAAGGAGGAGGGAGTGAGGAAGAGAGGGAGGAAGGCAAGAAGAGAGGAAGAGTGAAAGGAAGGAGGAGTGGCGAGATGAGCAGGAGGAAGTGAGTGAGGAGGAGGTAGGGTGGTGGGGGCTGAGGAGGAGGGGGTAGGAGACGAGGAGAGTGGGGAGGAGAAGGAGGAGTAGGAGTGAGGAGTGAGGAGGAGGAGGAGTGAGGAGGCGGAGGAGGAGGAGTGAGTGAGTGAGTGAGTGAGTGAGTGAGTGAGTGAGTGAGTGAGTGAGTGAGTGAGTGCGTGAGTACGTGCGTGCCTGCGTGCGTGCGTGCGTGCGTGCCTGCGTGAGTGCGTGAGTGAGTGATTGAGTGAGTATTCTGAATCTACCCCACAAAAACTTCACTTTGACACCTCCCACGACCCATTCGGACTACTAGTGGGCCATATGTCTATTCCATACTATGCCCTGCCTGCGCATGCGCAGAATGACGATATTCCTACCCCAAATTCACCCAGTCGGATGCTCCCTCTCGTGTGCTTCACATTGATACCTCACTTGATTCCATCGGACCAATAGTAGCCCACCTAAACCCCAAAACGTCTATTTCCATTCCCTTTTCCCACAATTCCCTGTCTGTGCATGTGCGGAATGTTGAACACGGACGATACAGTAGCCCAGGCAGATGCTCCTCCATGTATGCTTTACACTGATACCTCACTCGACTCCATCGGACCACTAGTGGTCCCTCTTGGCCCCAAAACGTCTATTTCCATAACGTTTCTCTACTGCGCATGCGCAGAATGACGTCAGTTCCACGTCACACCCCTTACCTCGGATGCTCCCTAGCGTATGCTTTACCATGATACTTCACTTGATGCAATCGGACCATTAAAGGCCCGCCTAGACCCCAAAACGTCTATTTCCATACCATTTCCCCACAATTCCCTGTCTGTGCATGCGCAGAATGTTGAAAACAAACAACACACTAGTCCAGGCGCATGCTCCTCCATGTATGCTTCACATTGATACCTCACTCGACTCCATCGGACCACTGGTGGTCCACCTAGACCACAAAACGTCTATTTACATACTCTTTCTCCACTGCGCATGCGCAGAATGACGTCAATTTTACGACCCAGCCATACCGTCGGATGCTCCCTCACCTATGCTGCACAATGATACCTCACTCGATCCAATCGGACCAATAGTGACCCGCCTAGAACCCAAAACGTCTATTTGCATAGTATTTGTGTACTGCGCATGCGCAGAATGACGTGAGTTTTACGTCACAGCCATCTCGCTGGATGCTCCCTCGCGTATGTTTTACAATGATACCTCACTGGATCCAATTGGCCCACTAGTGGCCCACCTAGACCCCAAAACGGCTATTTCCATACCCTTTGTCTACTGCGCATGCGCAGAATGACGTTAGTTCCACGTTTCAGCCATACCGTCGGATGCTCCTTCACGTATGCTTCACATTGATATCTCACTCGACTCAATCGGACCTCTAGGGACCCCTCTGGGCCCCAAAACGGCCTCCCAGCGCTATTTACCCACTACGCATGCGCACAGCGCTTTTTTCAAAAAAATTCAACCAATCGCTTGGGGACCCTGCCCATCGTATTCTAGGTGTTGAGATGTAAAAAACAAAACCAAACAACCATACTACAATGACCAGGAGTAAATGGGCCAGTATGGGCCATATAGTAGACATATATATGCTATTTTCAACCTTGGTTTGTATCATATGACTCGTGGCCTAATGGATAACGTGTCTGCCTCTAGATAAAACGACCCGGGTTCAATTCCCACTAGTACCCTTTCATTGTATGGTGAAACTGAGGGTTGCCCACTGCCCATTTAACATGGGCAAATAGATGGCGATGGATGCTTCGGAAGGGCAGATAAAGGCGATCTGCGGAAAAATGGGCTCCAATTTGCTGTTTTACTACTACTCTTGTCGGCATCATTGAAAACTGTTGACCACTTCTCTCTTGCAGGAAACTAGCCTATGTTTATGTATGATTATCTTTTTGAATTCGGTGCTAATACTGTTATATGAAATATGGAATAGGTCTTTGGATTAGCGGATATTCTTTAATGGACGACGGCTGAATTATGAATGACGGACTAGACGCTTGTAATTCAGGGTAATACATATGTATCCTGGGAGAGATTGATATTCAGGCTAATATATCCAGTATCCCGATTTCGGTTGATATACAGGTTAATATATTGTGTATCCTGGGAGAGATTGAGGGTAATATAATCTGTATCTGATATCCAGATTAATATTTTCTAGAGATCGTGATTACTGTCCACATATATTTCTGTCTGTAAATAGCCATATATAACCAAGGTTTGATTAATTAAGCATGGGTCAAAATATTTTCAGGGAAATGCATTTCATTTGTAGACTAACATGGAATTTCAAATATTATTGGCAAATATGGTTAATTTGGCAGATGCTAAGATATATATAAAATATACGATTATATATAATTCGCCTATTTGCCAAAAATATTTAATTCTTGCATGGTCATACTTCAATATTCACCAACGTGGTGCAAATCCTGCTACAACAACAACCTGTCGCTAAACATGACCCTTAAGCGGCTCACAGCCGTTGTAACAACAAAACGGAGAAAGCTGTTTTACGTTGCTAAGATGGGAGAAAACTCTATCAGAATGTAGGTCTGTATATAAAATAAAGTACACAACTCGTTCGATCAACTGAAAAAAATATAATCCGAGTGTTAATTTGGTCACATCAAACTGTTGCTGTCACTGACTTCAAAAACATTGTACCTGGCTTTATCAGAGCTATCGTGTATAAAGGTAAATGTTGTTTGAGTGTTAATATACTGTCCAACTTTCTAGGCTTTTGAAGCACGAGATAAAAACGCCTATCACATAAAATAGATAAAAGGCCTGCAGGCGTTAGTGAGTTTAACGAGTTCTTAAAACACTCTTGTTTGTTTGTTTGAAAGTATCTATTAGCTACGGGCTTTGTTGTCCTGGCCATGAAAATGCATATACATTGAAGACACGATACCGGTGCATGAGCTGCATGAATACCTTTAACATAGCGTCTTGTGGAGGAGAATGGCTATGCGGGTGTGATGGTAAAGCCCGGCGCACACGAGAGCTATCAGCTGAGCTAACGGCCTCAATTGCCTATCAGCTCAGGGGCTAGCTCTCGTGTGGTTTCAGCGCACACGGTGAGCAAAAGGTTAACTGAATTGATTTCATTTCCCGCGAAACAGATTCTTTAAGATTATGTGATCTTTCATGTGACCGGGTTCGCGTAAAAATGGCCATTTTGAACAGTCGTGCGTATAAATTACGCGAAAAGAAGATGCGTTTCATTGGCCTGTCGAATAAAACGGCTGAGCTGTTAGCTTACGTTCGCCGCACACGTTGAGGATTTAGCATCGCGAGACGAAATTATCAAACAAGTTTGATATTTTTCTCCCGGCCTCGCGAGGCCTAAACATTACCAAAAACTGCCCGCACACGAGAGCTAGCCCCTGAGCTGACAGGCAGTTGAGGCCGTCAGCCCAGCTGGTAGCTCTCGTGTGCGCCGGGCTTAAAGAATGTCCTGGTGATTAGCGTCCCTTTTCATATTCTTTTCTATCGCAACCAAGGACAGACACTTGTCCCCAATGTGGAGAAAAGTGTCCCAGCTGGGTTAGAAGTTAGGGGCCGGACACACGAGAGCTATCAGCTGAGATAACGGCCGCAATTGCCTGTCAGCTCAGAGACTAGCTCTCGCGTGGTTTCAGCGCACACGGTGAGCAAAAGGATAACCGGTTCCCACAGAACACCTTCTTCGAGATCATATTTGAACAGCCGTACAAATCACGTGAATTCGAGATACGTTTCTATTGGCTGGTCAAATAAAACTGCTGAGCTGTTGGCTTGTGTTCGCCGCACACGCTGAGGATTTGGCCTCGTGAGGTGAAATTATCAAACAAGTTTGATATTTTTCTCCCGGACTCGCGAGGCCAAAAACTCACCAAAAAACTTTCCGCACACGAGAGCTAGCCCCCGAGCTGACGAGCAATTGAGGCCGTTAGCCCAGCTGATAGCTCTCGAGCGCGCCGGGCTTCAGCCACCGGATATTCTTAAGCCCGGCGCACACGAGAGCTATCAGCTGAGCTCACAGCCTCAATTGCCGATCAGCTCAGGGGCTAGCTCTCGTGTGCGGGCAGTTTTTGGTGAGTTTTTGGCCGCGCGATGCCGGGAAGAAGATATCAAACTTGTTTGATAATTTCGCCTCGCGAGGCCAAATCCTCAGCGTGTGCGGCGAACGCAAGCCAACAGCTCAGCAGTTTTATTGGACCGGCCAATGAATCGCATGTTATTTTCACGCGATTCCTACGCACGACTCTTCAAAATGGTCTTGAAGAAGACGTTATGAGGAGACTGAAATCAATTTCGTGAAACTTTTGCTCACCGTGTGCGCTGAAACCACACCGGAGCTAGCCCCTGAGCTGACAGGCAATTGAGGCCGTTAGTTCAGCGGACATCTCTCGTGTGCGCCGGGCTTAAGCCTCCACACTTTTCCGGACATGTTAATTTGTCAGAATTTGCTCGGAAAAAATGATTAGATATTTTGTTCGAAAAGCGCAATGTGATGAAGAGCGACATGTCGGAGATTTACGCCCCCGGACGGATTGATTGACCCCTTTGTAGGAGTGGTCGTTCACCGAGTCTTAACCTCACCTCGACTCTGTGGCGCTTTCATATTTAAGAGCCACACTCATCAACGGATCGTTGTTGGCACACTGGTCCCGGTTATCTCCCTTGGTCGATTATGCCCATTATCCTTTTTGCTCGATCCACCATCGTTGTTTCGAAGATTATTTATATAAAGTGAACAACGCTTCGTACATCATCTCATAATATGGAAATTGAAACCGGTCGGCATGGAAGTAGCACATTAGATTCTACTTAGAACTTGTGAAAAATGTATGAATAACGATGTTGAAAATGAATACCATTTGCTCTTAATTTGTCCATTTTATTCAGATTTAAGAGCAAAATTCATCAGTAAGTATCTTTGGAATAAGCTTAGTATGCACAAAGCTATTATTCTGTTAGGTTCTACAACTCAGGGTGTCTTAAGAAAGTTAAGTGTCTTAGTTAAGAATATTTATGAAGCTAACGTTAGTTAGAGTGTTAAGTATCTCACCCATGAGATACTTACAAATCTTATAAATTTTACAAATCTTACAAATGGGCTATTGGGTCGCCACAGGCATCCTGGTCCACTGAGTCTCGATTTAAACTGTTCAAATCGAGACCCTGATGACCATGCACAATGATCACAGGTCCTTCAAGTTGTTCACAGAGTTTCGTTCCAAGAAAAGAAATTTACCTGGTTTTGCTCATGAAACAGCATACTCATTCATATAATTAGCTTAAGGGAGTAGAGGACGTTCATTTCTAGAGGTTGAATTTTTTTTTAAATTTCAGGATTTTTTCATCAGGTTAGGAGAAGATGATCCATGGGGAAAAAAATAGGGGGTCACCATACTCGTTAAAAAAATATGGTAGCCAAAAGCATGTATACCACTTAAAAGCCATAACACTGAATACATAGGGAAATTTGGATTTTTTCTTCTTTGATGCTCAATAAATCAAACTTCCCAAGGTCAAATTTTTCCCATTTTGCTATATAATACTAAACACATATAGTGCTTGTTAAATATGTAATAAAAACAGGGGGACACCGTACTTTCTTAGAAAATATTAGCGGTATAACAGATAAACTGAGCCTTTTCAGTCCTATTTCCAGGAGGGGGTGGGGGTGGGGAATCGGGGTGGGTGTGGAGAATATTATTGAAGTTCCAATTATCAGCCATTCAGAAGTTTTCTTTTTGTTGAAAGTGAATAGGAGTGAATTTGGGGGTATTCCGGAGGAATAATTTTTAACCTATGGAGCACTTTGCACCCTCCAACCGTTGAATTTAAAATGCCAATTTTTGGGTCCGTCCCATCACACTATCGACCCACCAGTAGAACGCATAAATGGTTGTGTTGTGTCTTTTGTTGATTTTTATTCCATTTTGAGATGTCTGCGTACTTTTGTTAGGAAATTCAGCTTGTTTTGAATCCAAAAAATCACCATGTTGTAGCCCCATAAGAGCAGCGAAATGAACGTCCTCTACTCCCTTAATTTGTATTTTTGATGGTGTCATATTCCAGAATTTCTGTAAGTATTTGATAGATGCATGCAGTGGAGTTTACTAATACTACCATTTACTAATACTATCTTTGCGGCAGCAAAACATCAATTTTCGGACACAGTTGTGACATGCTAATGTGAGCTTTCAAAGATACACATGCCTCATGCTTTTGTCAAGCAACATGCACCTTGGGTGGAGTCCTCTTGTGTCTGTCCTCGCAGATGTTCAGCGAGGCGTGTCGTGTTTTGTGTGACGCCGGAATGATACAGGCCATATGGTATGTATACAGGTTTATTCTGTTGGATTCTGCATAAAAAAGTACGAAGCCAAACAGGTCTGACGAGTGAGGTATTCAATTTAATTCGCATCTCAGAGACCATCACATAAAAACGTGTATAGTGTGTATCTATGCCTGCGAATCGGGTCTTCTTCCAATATACAGTGAAAACAAGTGACATGCTCAATTCTTAGATCTTTTTTTAGACTTAATTTACGGTACTATTATTCGTAAAGGCGTCACCCCCAGGGGGCTCTGTGGGATGTCAAAAGTCGGGCCAGATCTGCAGATAGCCCTGAACTCTTATTCAGTGAAAGCTTTCACATGCCCACACGTCTAGCTGAGGTAGGTGACCCAGTGGGGGAGCGCTTGGTGGACAGAAGACGCTCGACACGCTCTGTCAGCTTGTCATCACCGAGAGGGGCGAAGTTAAGAGAACGTATAAAACTGTAAATAACTCTGTCCTAGGTGGTTCGAAGGGTAAAAGCGAGTTTTCATTCGTACTAATGTGTGTACATCTGTACAATGTCAAGTAGTCTACCACTTTGAATTTAGATATACGAGCCAGAGGATTGAACAAAGTTGAAACAACAGGGTAAGTAAAGCTCTCTCAAAAGTTATCGGTGCACGCGTACCGGTATTCCATATGTATACGTGTAGGCCTATACACATTTGGTGTTTCTTTTATACGTCGTGACGAAGTGTGTATGTATTATAATTTGTGCCTTCACTCGTTTGTAGTATGTATCACCATGTACATGCAACAAACAAATTGTCGTCTATCGAATTTGTATAATAATAGACGACTAATTTGGTTCTCTATTACAAATTATTCACTGTTACGACATGTAAAAATAGACAAGCTACTGTGACATAACCTGAAGATCTTTATGATGATAAAATCAAGTCATAAGGTTCTTCCAAACCTGTAAATCCTCCATAAACTTTGGTATGAATATAGTTTAAACGATTTACGATTTGAGCTCAATAAATTAAGACGTCATTGACGCTCCTTGTGTACTTTTTTTTCTAATTTATCAAGATCGGAAATCTGTGAAGCCGGTTTACCTTTAGATTTGTCCGTGTAATAGATTATGCTATACGTTATGTTAGACGTTGATCGGGGATTACTCTATTTGTCACCCAGAGGATTGCAGGTAAGTTCTTACATAACTACAGAAAAGCGTTTCGAAAAGGGGCGTAACCAAGGACTCTTTGGCATGTCGTTTACCTCGACTGCGAACTCGCGGAGCGTGACGTAAATGAATAAGTGAACACAGTCATCGACGGTGGGTGTTGCAATACTTCACTAACGGATACGACACACAGATGAGGGATTGCGAAAAGTCAACTATAGTAGTATGTATAGGTCTACAATGTGACCCGGAACTGGGTCATTTTCATCAGCTGTGAAAGTATTGGTTGTGTACTATTTTACAGGACAGCCGCTGGGAAGGGGAGCATTCGTCATCCGACGAGCTGTTATAACAGCACGTTTTTCACAAGACGGTTCAGCTAGAAGTTGTAGAAAGAAGAAAAGAAAACCTGGTAACATAACTACCTCCAATCATGTAAGTATACCTGCTTAATATATTGGTTATTTGTACAATTTAAATAATATTAAAATATCACATTAAGTTACTTTGAGTTGTTGGAATATGGAATATTTGAGTTGTTTAAATATGGAATAATTACAAAAAATAATTACAAAAATACAAGTTTATTTCTTTCAGTAAGTGCATATAGATACATACAAACCCTCTGAGTGTAATCTCCATGCAAAAGGCATATCCTGCAACCGCTAGAACATGTAGCATGTTTTACCAATGGCAAAAAAAATCAATCTTTTGTCTCTTGTTATGGCGCGCGCGTCCGTCTAAACTATACTCGCAAAATTTCAGCAAAGTTATCTCCCTTGACCAAGGCAAGAAATACCAATCTTGAATGTGAATTATCATTTAGACATCAAGTGTAAGAAGAAGTGTTGGAGAATAAATGATTCGAGACAGGACATATTATATAATTGAACGTCCGACATGCAGCACCAATGTGATATTTAACAACACTGACATAGCATTCATATATATTCAGAATTATATCATGTTGAAGTTACCTGTCGGATTATACATACCACTGTTCGAAGAAAAGAATAAATAAAATAAATACATACACAACACACACTCTCACACATACAAAAAGCCGCACCACTTTTCCGGGCCTTATTTAAACAGAAACATAAATACTTTAATTTTATTTTTCTGAATTTCTCCCGTCATAAAATCATGATAACTGAGCTGAATATTTTCTGAAAGAGAGTTTTTTTTACCAAGAGCTTGCAAATTAAAGTTCTTAATTATTTTCCTTAATTCATTATAGATAGGCTTCAATTTAACACGTCATAACATCTGATATTATATAAATAGATGTGTAAATAAATTTAGACTTGGACTAGTGAACTCAGGGCGTTAAAAATAGTAAAAATATATACCGGTAGGCCTACCACAAATGGAGGAAAATGATACTTTAACGGATTCACGTGATTATGGGATATCGTGCCCACTGCGCTCCAGCTAATTATGTCGCCTGGCATGTACGAATTGCATGTCGCATATAGCGATATGTATATTCAGGGCTATTTCTGATAACAATTGTGTGGTAATTATTTGTTAAAGGTCACTGTATATATTTCCGTTATCATCGGTATCTATTGTTACTGTGTCTGACCGGGGCATGGTAATACCTCAGTCGTCACGACATACCGTGACGATAACAATGCAGATGTGTGTTCTCAATTCCGCATAAGAAGAATTATTCAAAAATTTTAATTGACATTTTTTAATACACCCCTGCATGTTGTATGCTAAGTTAAATGAATTGTGTGTTGTCGAAGTTTTGCTTTCATTAAGATATACACACAACCAGCAGCCAGAGGATGCCAGGTCCCCCGCAGAAATGGCGGCGATAGTTTTGAGAGCGTTGTTGGTCTTGGGGTGTGTGTGTGGGGGGTGGTTATTGTTTGACTCATGAGGTATTATCTGGTATGAGAGTTGTGGGGATTCTTTGTTATATATGTTTGCAAGCACGCAAACATGTTAACCCAGTAATCACCAAATTTAGATTTTGCCACCAGGTGGCGCTACCTGTAAACACAAGTGAGTGAAATGCAACTCCAATCGACATCGTATGGCATGTTATAAGCAAACCACATTTGACAATAATCTGATAAGTGGTCCTCAAGTTAAGTTATTGTCAAGAAACCGGTGCAAGTGGATGAGTTGTAGCTCCAAGCGACAGGTTTCTGCAAACCAAATTTGACAATCTGATAAGGGGAAACCGTATTTAGTCTTTTCCTCCAGGTGTAAGATCTCATGGAATGTTATCTACATACGAACTTCGAGAAAAATTGAAAGTTATTGTCCGGAAACCAAATCTAGATTTTGCCACTATGTGACGCCACCTGTAGGCGCAAGTGAGCGAAACGTAATCCCAAGCAACATCCTGGCATGGTATTTGCATACCAAATTTGATAAGAATATGATGAACAGGTTTCAAGTTATTGCCTGGAAACAAATTTCGGATTCTGCCAGCAGGTGACGCCATCTGTAGATGCAAGTGGGCGAACGCAATCACAAGCGTCATCTCAAGGCATGGTATCTGCATAACAAATTTGAAGAATCCGAAGAGGAACGTCAATTTATTACCCGGAAATCAAATTTAGATTTTACCACCAGTAGGTGCAAGTGGGCGAAACACAATCCCAAACGACATCTTATGGCATATGAATGCCGAATTTGAGAAGAATCGAGTTATTGTACGGAAATAACCATCGGATTTTTCCACCAGGTGATGCCACCTGTAGGCAGAAGTGGCAATCCCAAGTGACATCTCATGGCAAGGTATATGCATACAAAATTTGCGAAGAATCCGATGAGCAGTTCTCAAGTTATTTCCTGGAAACCAAATTTAGAATTTGTCACCACTTGTGGCGCCACTTGTATACGCAAATGAGCGAAACTCAATCCCAAGCGACATCTCATATGGTATATGCATGTCAAATTTGAGAAAAATGTAGGGTATTTCGAAGGAATCAGACAAAGCCTTTCAAGGTTATCGCTTGCAGCACGGAAGAACGGAATGAACCCTAGTGGCGCCACCAATCGACGTCTTGTCACAAGGAATACATATGCCAAATTTCGGATTTTGGAAGTTATCGCTTCCGAAGAATTTGAATGGACATGAAAGTACACAAAGAAGCGAGACCCATTTTAAAATAACTTTAAACAATAACTTATAGTGGTACTTGTAACCAGCTTTTAGGTGCCTTTGAAATATTTTGCTGATGGGAAAATTTGGAAACTGTATATTTGTTGATAAGTGTGATTTCCTTTAAACTCAATGACTTACATGTACAAGGACTTCTGCAAAACACATCCGTTACTGCATCCTTGTTGGCAAGATATGAAGACGGATGAGCTTTCTCTCACAATACGCAGGTCACCACATATTGACACCATTGGGGGGATGTGATTAATGAATCAAAGCGAGAGTATTATGTCGATCTTCGGCGTTTTTCGCAGCTGATCGAGGGAAGAAGACGACTTTGTCTACAATCTGATTTATTGAAAGCTGTCATTCGGTCAGTTTCCTTGGGTTATATTTGGAAGCACAACTAATATGAAATACATAAACTTTCGGTGCTATCGATTTATCTCCCCTTAACCAGAAGGTTAAGAGGAACTGCTTATCTAAAATGGAGGTAAAAAAGGTCGGTTTTTTCTAAGGTCCAAAAGGACCGTGTCTCAAATCAATGAAACAATGCTAACTAATAAATCAATGCTGATTAATCGATGTTGAGTCAATATTGTCGTTGTTACCACACGCTACTGTATCTTTGTAAATATTTGTAGTGGTGTACTGTAGCATGTGCTAACAATATCGATTCAACATCGATTAATCAGCATTGTTTTATTAATCAGCATTGTTTCATTGATTTGAGACATGGTCCTGTGGTAAGGTCCGATCTGCAGATCTAGAAACCGATTATCTGTTTTTAATCAGATTGCGTAAGGTCAATACTGTATTAAACCAAGAAACAGTCTCCATATACGACAATGGACACATCGGATGATATTAAAAAATCAATTATCCTGTATCTAATTTGCCAAATGATACACGACATAGGTTTGCTCCCTATTAAAAATAATTAAAAACTGGAAACTTACTGTTACGACACTAGGTCACCTGAATATTAGAAGTGTGATGACAGATAAATCTAAAGTTATCAAGCAAATACGACCTGCTTGACCTCTATTGTAGAGAGACAGTTATCACTTACCTGTTTATATGATGAACTCGTGTATGAACTACGTGCAAATTTGGGCCTACATTGGCATAGTGAAATTGTGCAAACAATGATAGCCGTATGAGCTGTTGTTGGATGGAAAGGTATGACTGGATGCCCTATATTTATTTGGAAAAGATTTTAATTATGTGGGCATTCACTGGATGTTGTTAGTTATCGGTACTTGTTTCACCTAATGTTTTAATGTACCTCTGTGGTCGTTAATCCTTTGGCAGAAAATGAGTACACGTGGAGGGGAAATGCATTAAAAGATCGCGTATCGGATTACATGTCCCCCTGGCGGCTATTGTTACTTCCTAATTAGCTGTGGTATTCTTGTATGACGTTTTCTCAATCCGTCTTGTGTAGATGTTAGATCTTGTTGGCAAAGAAATAGGCCTCTTCTCCTATCCTTGAACCCCACCGCTCATCTCGATTTTAACCTGGTTACCAGTTACCACTATGACGTACAATGAGCCAATGAGTCTAGGCTTGTATGCGGCGCGAACTTCAACAAGAATGTTGCCACTAAAATTCATGCCACATGGCATCTTGCACTTGTCCGGTTTAATATCAGATTATTTAAACCCTGATTTCATGCAGATCGTCGTACTGTTCCAGCACCAATGGGTACCGCTATTATTCTTTATGAATATTTTGTATACCGGTATACTAGACTGTGGTTCGACAAAAAACCCCCACCCGTGGTGCAAATTGTGGTTAATAAAATATATAACCTTGTTAGTACAAACAGGAATCCAGATTAGTTGACCTTAATCCCATGAACGTGCCGTCGCTTCTGCTTAAGCTCTACCAAAGGTGTGAAGAGCGAAGAGTGAAACAATGTAGCGGTCAAACCGGATATCTTGTCTTAGTCGCGTGCAGACAATTACGCGACAGCAAGGTCAAGGATGTAGCAACATATCTTCGACTCTAACATCCATTCTCCCTACAGCGCATGCTCCATTTCACATTCACAAGGTCGTTTTTCACAAGGTCGTTTATCATCCCTGCCTTCAATAGCGGAAGTTGATCTTTACTACGTTGCTAAGACGTATAGGGGGAAACCCACGTACGCACGGTCCAGTTCGAATCCTTCAGTTTTGCACATGAGTTAACTACTTTTCATATGCTCTGTCCATATAAACAGGGAAAATAATCTCCAGATAATTCTTTTTAACGCTAGGTCAACAGAGTAATCGAAATGTTCAGCAAACATCTATTTTACTATGATTACAAGCGTCTAGTCCGTCATTCATAATTCAGCCGTCGTCCATTAGAGAATATCCGCGTCCATAATCCAAAGACCTATTCCATATTCCATATAACAGTATTAGCACCAAATTCAAAAAGACAATCATAGTATACATAAACATAGGCTTGTTTCCTGCAAGAGAGAAGCGGTCAACAGTTTTCAATGATGCCGGCAAGACATCATGATGTTCCAAAAATATCAAATCCGTATCGCTGATCAGTATTCTTAATCCATAATATTCGTTGTAAAGTCGTCATCTAAAGAATGATGTATCTCAGCCACGCTTTGATTGTGGCTGTTCATATGAGTACCATGAGGATTGGGTTCATACGGCCCCTAGCCGGCGATGTGCACGCGGCCCGGAATCCAGTCCAAAAATCTGACTGGTGGCTGGGGTATTATTAGACCCCCAGCGAGGTGGTTATCGAACATCTTGCTGACTCTGACTGGGCCAGTGAACGGGCTCTTACCGATTGTGATGTTGACTTTGTTCAACTAGCGATATTGTGATTTAGCTAGGTGGTATGGGTTTATTGGGCCAATAATTACATCAATTACATATGTACGCCTCCAATGATTATGCAGGGGAATAATTGTTTGCTCCGTACCACCCAGGGGGTTGCAGTTCGTAGCATTCTACCTGTGGCCGCATAATAGGGATTTTAGCTTCTTCAGGACAACAAGGCGAAGTTTCAGTGCCCCGTCCAATCATTTGGCCCGATTTTTTGTGAAATACGAAAGTCATCCATACCATCGTTGCAGGTAGATTGGTAGCTGAGTGAATCGTACAACCGAAACACATTCCGTAAGACTGGTTTCATTGGTTTAATTATGATTAAATTCGATATTGCTTTTTCTAGAATTTGTGATTTGAATACAAAAAAAAACTATATTTGTGGGAATTTCTCACTGATTCAGAACAAGATGCAGTTGAAATTTTTAACTCTCGACTAGAGTTCTTTGAATTTTAACATCTTATTCAATATACGGTGAATGCTCGAGTTTGTGCGGCATTGTAGTCACTGGACGGAATTACGCACATGAAATCTGATTTCCTATCTCAGTCCCGTGTCCATTATAGATATTTCTCCTGTTCAATTATATAATTTTGTCCAATATATATGATTGTCCTGTCCAATATATATAACTTAACTGTCCAATATATATAACTAAACTGTCCAATATATACTAATTGTCCAATATAGATAATTCTCATGTCCAACATTGTACTAGTATATATAATTCTCCTACCCAATATATATAATTAGCCTGTCCAATATATATAATTCCCTGTCCAATATATTCCTGTCCAATATATTTAATGCTCCTGTACTATACGTAACTCTTCTGTCCAATATATATATAACTCACCTGTCCAATACATATATGGTTCTCCGCTCCAATATGTATAATTCTCACAGAAAATGGTAAAAAGTAAATGCATATTCATGCCATCACATCTATTTTCGTTGTTCATTAACCTGAAAAAATTAAACCGATCCTCATC
The DNA here is from genome assembly GCA_036873755.1 of Hanleya hanleyi. NCBI lineage: Eukaryota > Metazoa > Mollusca > Polyplacophora > Lepidopleurida > Hanleyidae > Hanleya > Hanleya hanleyi. The sequence goes on along the minus strand of JAVTVY010040159.1, from coordinate 69,347 downwards.
AAAAACAAGTTCGAAATTCGTCCCAAACTGTTGGACATTAATTGACCTGGTTAGCTTGGTGAAATGACGACCTCCTTTTATAGATTTTGAACCCACAAACGTCATCACAGCATTTATTATATTTATTCAGTCACCCGGAAACGTATTTATTTTCATTCGTTTCTAGTTCATTGCTGTTTCATACATACGAGAACATGTTCGTGTGTATTCGGTAAACTCCGGATATCCGTTTCAAGTCAACGCCTATCTGGTCATTGTGTCGGACTATATTCATACTGTGGGCCTCACAGTGGAGTGTTCCGACTTCTCTTTTTTCAAGAATAATGCGTGCATGTCCAATACACTGGACTATTGAAAAGAATATTTCAACTTTTAACTCACGATAGAAAGTTTTATCACGCTCAATGAATTCCTATCTAATACAAGATCAGCATATCTTTTGAATATTTCAATAAAGCGTTCACTTCCTACATGCAATATATACGGGTATATATTTTTGGCGTATATGACATTACTATGTATATACGTATATATACTTACGTAATGACATTCAGCTCACACCCTTTCTTCCATGTGGTATGAATATAAAAGCTATTTCTGATTTTCCCTATAGCTCTGTACCTTTTTTTAAAAATCCAATTTCTCGCTGTTTGTATGAAACTTACCAATATGAGTTAACATTTCTTACATACATATTCTTTCTTTCCTACAAACTTGAATTTAAACCGGTTGATTAAGATATTCTCACGAATAAGTTTGCCTAAGATAAAGGCAACACAATCAGAAAGATAATTACTTAATTTGCACCGACAATCAGAGCAGCTGTCTTGGTTAATAAAGAAAACGAGAGGTTAATATTATTCAGGTTAGATATAGTACGTTTTCTTAAAGAACAATGACCCTATACAGTTGATAATGTGGGCGGATGGTTCAAGTGTAAGACCGCCAGAATTTGTGACATGCTCCGCTGGATTTCCCAACCCTGCATGCGACGTCATCGAATGAACAAATACAGTCACTGAAACATCGAGTCCACAGGGCACGCATGTGGGTGAAATTCACTTCTGGGAAAACGAACTGTTCAAACTGAGAGTGAAACACACCAAGGACTGGACAAGTCCATTAGATTAGATAACGTTAATAGACCAATTGTAGCCAGGATATCGTACCGGTCAAATAAGTTAGTTTAGACAGAACGGACAGTTCACAGGACAGGTTGTGTTACAAGTTTTCCTGTTTACCCGCCTTCGACCGCTCGGTACGTTAACAAAAGCGACCCAGACAACCTGTATGAGCTCCCCATATAGGAATGATGCTATAATATAACACAGGGACAAGTTGTGTGGGACACACCGTACGGGTCGGGTTATAAACAGTCTGTATAACGTGCAAAGATGGGTGACGGTCCGTAAGTATACATTTATGTGACTCCTTACAAACAGTAATATATTAGCAAATCTTTCAACACCCGAGACTACTGTACCATTTAGATTCAAACTTTCGGTGACCTGGTTAATGCGATATTTATAATACGATACACTCACCCTAGTCAGACCTATTTTCCATTTTTTTCGATAGATATATGGCCTACATGTAGTTGCTCTATATGCAATTTCAGAAATCAACATTTTCCGTCCACGGTAGGAGTTACTACTTAAACTCGTAAATGTCCGTCACACTTGAATCTTGGCGACTAGATAGATATGGTCATTTTCAGGTTTAAAGGTGAATAGGTTATATGTGATAAAGATAAAATAATATTCAATAATACAAAATTATCTGTTTTATAATTTGTTATGTCTAGGGATAATCTAACAATAATAGAATGGTCATTATTTAATACCGGTATCTATCACCATACAGATGGCTTGGTCGCTATTGATTTCCACGAAATCGCGCCCATCAGCGATAATCACTTTTCCAAAGAAAGAGAGATAACAAAAATGGGTCATACAGAGCAAACCTACATAATTTGAAACTTGAAGAAGGAATGATAAAAATACATGTTTACAAATAAAATGTATTGAATTCATAGATGTTATGCATAAAAAACTATTGCAAATAACGCGAGATTGCTTCACAATTCTGTTACCGAGAAGTACAACCATCTCAGCGACAGCTATGTTTGTTTAGCGACATCCCGTTTTATGCATGGAATGTGATCCGTGCCATGACGCTGTGTCCCCGTGTTTGCCTTGGATGTATGTTGTGGGAGAGTTACGAAAATTGTGTGGGCCAAGATTATTTCACTACAGCCCAAGCCTTATTTCCAAGTCTGCAGAATCCCGATCCAGCTGTCTCCCATAACTCACATTAATTTGTCCAAGATGTCGCAAAAAATGTACACCCACTCGTGGGACTAATGGGGGGTAATGCAAGTCCGCTAGATTGTTCCGGCATCCGCAATATTACGATATGATCCTAGCCACTTTGATGGTTATCGTTTCTGTATTATAAAACATAACATCAATCGGAGAAACTGTTGTTCTTAGACATTTTACGTCAGGAAAGCAAACATTTTAGTATTTTTTGTTTATGTGGTGTCTTGAAATTTCCGAGACACGACGCTGTTTGGTGACTCAAACGGCCCCCTCCATGTAATGAAGCCAGATGTTAAAAAGCACGACACAACATAACTACACTGTGGCTGTAGACTTATTTTATGAAATGACAAGAAATTTAGACAAGATTTAGCTGTTTGGCTGTTTCAATCTGTCTTAATCGCCAAAAGTAAAACTGTTTAGTGAGATCGTTTCGGTAATAGTATATATGTACTATTTAGTCTCCGGCATCTGACACTTTTGAACACGTTACTATTTCAAAGTGGACTTTAAGAATTAATATGGAAAGCATGGTCATTTTGTTCTGTGACCTTTGTGGTTCTACCAACTTGCTGGTCTGGATTCCCGTGATCGCCTCGGACATTTTGTTCTCACCATGCATAGCTGCTCCCAAAAGCGCGGTTTCTTTTGTCATGTTGGACATCTTCTCAACACGACACTCTCATTGTCATCAGCTATGCCATTCACATTGTAAACTGAGGTGAAGCTGCTCCCAAAAGCGCGGTTTCTTTTGTCATGTTGGACATCTTCTCAACACGACACTCTCATTGTCATCAGCTATGCCATTCACATTGTAAACTGAGGTGAAGCTGCTCCCAAAAGCGCGGTTTCTTTTGTCATGTTGGACATCTTCTCAACACGACACTCTCATTGTCATCAGCTATGCCATTCACATTGTAAATTGAGGTGAAGCTGGACTTAGCAACAGATGCTTGAGCGAACCATTGTTCGTATTGATTTATTGACAACGATTTGGCTCAAGGTCACATAAAGTTAAAACATCACAGCATTAATATACCCCCCGGATTGAATTATGCCCTTTAAACGCGCCATACTCATTTCAGCATTTTAACACATTGTCTCGTGTCATCATCTTGTCGAGATATTGCTCTCTCTGGTTTATTCCTAAGCACAAAGCCACCTGTCGTGCTACATGCTGGTTGTATGTGCATTCCTTGATTGGCCTAGCGCTTGTTATTATTGAAGAGACAACACTAAATCTAGCAAAGTACAAGTTATGTAACAAAAATGCCGTAATAGTTGATATAATGAAAAGGAAGTTATCTATAATTCAGTTACACGCCAGGTATACCTGGAATAGAACAATTATTACTTAGCTGCTATGACACAATTCAACGAATCGTTCGTAAGAATATATAACGGAAATGACCTTCGAGTGAACCTGGAAAGATTGAATTATTAACATCATTGCCATTCAACTGCAAATAAATTGTGTCGTGGTCGACATGGTTGTCATTATAGCTTACAAAACTATTCACTTTGAGCAAGGATCGAACGATTAACTTTTAAGAGGCAATATAGCATAGGAACTCAGAAGTAGACAGGAGTTAATTTGTCCGATGTATATACAGTCGCGGCTCATGCATGGATCTATAGAGGAAAAGTATTTTGAAATTTAAACATTAACATTGAATTGAATTGATTCACTGACTCTTGATGACTGTCTGGACCTTGGAACCTTTTCGCAATAGAGTGCGACTATAGAGAGTCACGCCACCCATGGGTGATACTTGCATGTTCTTGCATGTCTGACCTGGACGCCCCCATCATCCGATTATAATGACATATTTGTTGAGCGTAACTATTTGCTTAGTAGGTGTGTATTCGATAGGCCTCACGTAAAGTTGTGTAAAAGTGGGTCGTTGATAATCAACCTTAAACTTTCAACATTCCTCTAACAAGGCACGAGAATGGAAGTTGTGACGGGAGGGGGATTCCTTGGCGAATTCCGCCCACTCTAGTGATTTAAGCCAATCTTCCTTCTACAAGAGGCATAATGTTAAAGAGCCGAGATTGACGTTACTCGACAGGAAGAACAAAAAACCTCTGGACTCATTTACAGGAAGAAATTTGTCATTTTAACGACTTTTATTACTGTATAAATACCGGAGACTCCAAAAGTGGCAATAAATTCATGAGTTATCAGGTCAATTGCATCAACATGACCGTATCACCTCATTCAAAAATTATCGGATTCGTACGTGAACGGTCTTACCGATAAAGTATGATAAATAAATTGATCAGTTTTCTCATGGTAAATGAATGAATTCATAGACCTAGTTCCATTTACATCCTAATTCACGTTAACCCTGGTTAATTCTATGTAAAGGCATATTTCTCATTACTTGATAGTTCACTTTAGAGGCTTATAGCGTTGGACACATCGGTTCCCGTCAGATCTGATTTAATAATAATAATAATAATAATAATACTTTTATTTCCATATATGATGCATATAGAAATTATTAAGACATGGGACATGTACAATACTATGGCATTAGACATAAAACAAACATTATACAAGTAAAACCTATACTAGGCTTACAGACACCTGTGCTATGACATAAAACAGGTAGGGATAGGGTCATGGCACGGATCACAGATAAAACAAACACTACGACATGTAAAATAGACACTATGATATAAAAATCTATAAAACAAATGCTATGACATAAGAACCTACAAAACAACATTGACATAAACCTATGAAACAAGCACTACATGTATATGATATAACAACAGATAAAACAAACAATATACATACACATGAAACAAACAATAGACAAAAAAAACAAAAAACTATACTATGTTCACAAATACACATAAATAGACCATGCATACTAAAAGTTGGTCACCGAAGTTAAGTAACGTTAAGCTCAGTCAATACTTGGATGGGTGACCGGGTGCTGTACTGGCTGGGCTGATCAGTGTCCAGGGTAACAGGAACTGTGAGCACTCTCGTGTTCTGGCACCTTATAGGCACCGTCGTGATATGACTGAAACAAGATTGAAAACGACGTTAAACCCTACTCACTCGCTCACCTAGAAACAGCAGTCAAACCAGTTTAGAAAAATTAAAGCCCTTTGTAGCTTTACTTGCGGTATTATGTATTTGATGATATGTTTGCTTTTTCCTCGTCATTTCGGTTTCATTTTTTTTGTCAATTTGTCTCCTTTTGATAGAATAATAACATATTCATCTAATGAAAATTTTTCTTGATCGTCCACCATACTTTGGTACTGATGTTGTAGGAAAGGTAGTCTCTTAGAAACCCTTCTCTCATTTGTAGATTGAAAACCCAAGCTAAAAGACTGAATATTGTCTTCTGAGATTGGAATTAGTGACCAATATTAGATTGCAATTGGAAGTTCATAGGATCTATTCAGATGGAAAATGTTTCAATCTGAGTAGATTCAAACGATTAAAAATTCAATCTCATTATTCGAGAGTTCATAGCATTGGTTTGCAAACACGCACGAGTTTGGAATAGTGCTGGTTGTCTCCCTTATGAACAAGTAATGGGAGTCGGGTCTAAATTTCCCAGAACTGGGATCCCTTTCACGCCATGATCACACTGGCTTGCGAGGATGGGCTAGTCATGGAGGTTAGAGATCTAATGATTGTTCGGAACTATTTTCGCTCGTAAAACCATCTAGGTATGGTTACACTTCCTTATTGTGGACATAAATATATACAGGCGGATGTGGTGAGATCCTTCTGTCACCTTATATGGATGTGAACTTTTCATGACGTAGAGGTAGAGCCTACCTCAAGTGTGTGCATTAATCTCTCAAGACGAGTTCACTGACCAACAAATTGTTTTTTCTTGTCTCTTCAATAGAAAAAGAAGTTCGGGTCATAAAGTACTCTTTTTTGAAGCATATTTGATATATGTGGCTGCCCTTCGTTACTGTTAACCTACGTTTATTATAGATAGATTTATTGCTCAGTTTTGTCCATAGGACTAAAATGCATATACATTAAGACATACATTAAAACAAATATAACATGAGTACATTAAGACAAAACAATTAAGACACTAAAACAATAGGACATTAAAAGAAACATCATACAAGAAACATAAAAACAATATGAAACCATCACAGACAATATCACAGACAATATAAACAAAGACAACAAAATACATTTGAATACATTACTGATGATTTAGCGTTCTCGTGGATGCCTTGGGTTATACTTGTGATGTCATACATGGGCTAAGACTGCTGTGCATTAAAACATATATAAGAATATCTGGCTACTTCTTTAGTTATCACAGGATTTCTACCAGACAGCAGGAACAAGAATAACTCGTGATCTGTAGGCCTGCTTAAAAGACAATCTATATAGTGGTTTACAGTAGACATTAGTGCACCCCTTTCTCCGTTGAATTTGTGACAGTTTAACAGGAAGTGTTCTTCGCTGTCAATTACCTGACATTCTTTACACAGTCTTGCTCCAACTGAATCTTTTAAGTATCTGAGTTATATGAACTCATTCATTCGAAAAAATGTGATCAACGAAGCAGTAAGACAAGTAGATATACAAGATTCTTCCAAATTCACGCTTGACAGAAGAAACAAATTTCGTGATTTCTGACCCTATTTTGGGACTATATGAACGCTGTACACCCAGAAAAAATATAAATATATACTCGTCGCTTCATATTTGATTTGATGATCGGCACGCATGAATAATGCTGTCATTTTCTTCTGGAAACGTGGTGCTGAATTATTAATTAGTATCCAAGGTTATCTTCGCTAATTAAGATGTAAGTATACTGTGTATATTGATAAGTCAACTTTCAGATTATTTGTGAGTTTGCATGCACTGGAATGTTACTATCGCTTATAATATAGAGTTACTGTGACTCGTCCCATAGCGAAACAGGTCCTTGAACTTTGAATGATTTAACGAATATATGCCCGACCAGGAAGCTTTATTTGCATGCATGTGTGTTCGTTATGGAGTAATTTCTATCCATTGGGTAGAATCTAGGAGAATATGGTGTTAGCTCAAGCAAAACTGTGTCGTAATGGGTACCGAATGGCTAAAATGTGATTGGGCGTGATGCCATAATTGCGTAAACAGTCCCGCGAATATGAAGTATTTATAGCAGTTTCACCATTATTCTCACATGAGCAGTGTGACTAACGTCACAGGACCTACGAAGTACAGTAGGCATTAGGACTCGAACGCGAACTGAACTCTTGGAAATCCCCACCCCCAGTTGAAATCCTGCCTATATTAAGATGGGCACCGCCCAAGTCAGAATCGCCACTGATTTTCATCAAAAATCACCAGAAATTTCCATCAAAAATAGGTCAGCTCAGAACTTGTTGGTAACAGTCTCCTAATGCGCCTTCATTCCAAAATAAATAACGATCACCGATTTAATTTTACATTTTTTTTTTAAAGGAAACAGATTGAATAATATAGGTTCACTAGATTTCAAGCTTTACGTGTGAAAATACATCTACATCTCTTTAGTGGTTTTTAGTGCCCTTGTCCAGGATCAAAACAACTTTTTAAATCACATTATTTTCCCAACAATACACCAAATTTTTATATATAGTACTATAGTATAGAAAGGTAGCATTTATGTAGTTTACGGTAATTCAACTCGAGACCAACACCTTCTATGCACAAGATAATAATGATTCTATGTGATTCTCCTGAGCATAACCGGTACAAAGACGAATAAATAGCGTCTCTACATCACGTTGTTATCTAGATATATGAGACAACACATTTTGGGTATCGGCAATCTGATGAATGTACTATTCCGGTTTCCTTGTTTCACATTATATTCTATGGCAGTTGATCGGTGATTTTCTTTATGATAAACGTTAAACCACCTCAGCTTCGTTGTGCAAACAGCGCTGAATTTTTGAGGGTATATGCAGTAGGGTATTTTTAGCCGGAGAGTAACTGATAGGCCTACTCATTAAATGCGATAAAACGCTGGAGCAAAACGGACCACAGTTTTCTTGGCAATGATGACATGTTTGGATGTGAAACAGGATACACGTTACAGGCTACAGCTTACATATATATAACAATATACTGAAGTGTTAATTATAAATCTAATTTTAATCAGAATTATTTCAGATCAGAACTTGCTGGTAACAATGCCCTAATGCACGTTCATGCCAAAAATCAAGGTTCTAATGTCAACGGTTCTCCTTATTTTGCCGACGAAAGGATTCGGATGGACTCACTCATTACCGGACAATTTGCGATCTGTAGCCTACTTCGTAGGAATATACAAAACCTCCCGCACGTCATTGAAATTTATGTTAGATAAGAACATGTGATGGTATTGTGTTGTACATTCCCTTGACACCCCAGAAAGTTCTGCGTCTGAACAAATTATCCATGCATGATATCTGACATGTTCAAATGTATGTATAACCTACACTTGTCAAAGCCACATGTGAGCCTCTATAGATTTACAACCGGTTGTTCGGGAACAGTTTGACAGCTTTTCCTACGAAGTAGGCTACAGATCGCAAATTGTCCGGTAATGAGTGAGTGAGTCAGTCAGTCAGTCCATCCGAATCCTTTCGTCGGCAAAATAAGGAGAACCGTTGACATTAGAACCTTGATTTTTGGCATGAACGTGCATTAGGGCATTGTTACCAGCAAGTTCTGAGCTGACCGAATTCTGATGAAAACTTGATTTATAATTCTTTTTTTTATTATTTATTGATGGCTCAGCGAGTGCACTGTCATGCCCATCGGGAACCCTTGGCTGTATGTTTCACTGTACAAAATCTGGTGGAATATGCCATCCGTAATTGTTTTTGCCTACGAAGTAGGCTACAGATCGCAAATTGTCCGGTAATGAGTGAGTGAGTGAGTCAGTCCATCCGAATCCTTTCGTCGGCAAAATAAGGAGAACCGTTGACATTAGAACCTTGATTTTTGGCATGAACGTGCATTAGGGCATTGTTACCAGCAAGTTCTGAGTTGACCGAATTCTGATTAAAATTTGATTTATAACTATTTTTTTTATTATTTATTGATGGCTCACCAAGTACACTGTCATGCCCATCGGGAACCCTTGGCTGTATGTTTCACTGTATATATAACACAGTGGTGGGATATGCCATCTGTAATTGTTTTTATGAAATAGGAAATGCTAATTTTCCATCATTTGTTAGTGCATTTATCTACACCGCTATGCCAGCCTCAATACACACAATTCAGTATATTGTTATAGATATATGTAAACTGTGGCCTTTAACGTGTATCCTATTTCACATCCAAACATTTCATCACTGACCACATCAGGCTTCAAATTCGGGTCAAATTACCCACTGATGGTGAAATATCCTACATCAACCAATTAAGTCAGCCTGGTGCAATAACCCAGCAGAAGAAAGAAAGATGTGGTATCATCCTTCAGATTAGTCTGTGTGAGCGACAATGATAAAGGTTTACTGAGGGTGAAACAAAGCCATGACGGCATGTTTAAAGGGTCTTGGTAGAATTTAACTAGATAAAGTAACTTTGATCATGATGTGAAAATATGATAACTTGAGGTTTTTTTGTTCCTCTTGAATATTGACTATATATCACATTTGGATATAATTCAAACAAAAAATTACATCAAATATGTCTAAATTTTTCTTGTCATTTCAAATCTTGATCCATTTTGATTCCTTGATTAGGGGATACAGAATCACTGCCACGGAGTGTGTTGGTGTGTCACAGCAATGCAATTCCGATTCACACAACGAAGCTGAGATGGTTTAATGTTTATCAATGAAGAAAATCACCGATCAACCGTCATAGAATATAATGTGAAGCAAGAAAACCGGAATAGTACATTCATCAGATTGCCGATACCCAAAATGTGTTGTCTCATATATCTAGATAACAACGTGATGTAGAGACGCTATTTATTCGTCTTTGTACCGGTTATGCTCAGGAGAGTGACATAGAATCATTATTATCTTGTGCAGAGAAGGTGTTGGTCTTGAGTTGAATTACCGTAAACTACATAAATGCTACCTTTCTACTATAGTACTATATATAAAAATTTGTTGTATTGTTGGGAAAATAATGTAAGTTGTTTTGATCCTGGACAAGGGCACTAAAAACCATTAAAGAGATGTAAATGTATTTTCACACGTAAAGCTTGAAATCTACTGAACCTTTATTATTCAATCTGTTTCCTTTAGTTAAAAAATTGTAAAATTAAATCGGCGATCGTTATTTAATTTTGGAATGAAGGCGCATTAGAAGACTGTTACCAACAGATTCTGAGCTGACCTACTTTTGATGAAAATTCCTGGTGATTTTTGATGAAAATCACTGGCGATTCTGACTTGGGCGGTGCCCATCTTAATATAGACAGGATTTCAACTGGGGGTGGGGATTTCCAAGAGTTCAGTTCGCGTTCGAGTCCTAATGCCTACTCTACTTCGTAGGTCCTGTGACGTCAGTCACACTGCTCATGTTAATAAAACGGATTTTATAGCAATTGAGTATAAGATACGCCCTCGCAACTGCAATTGCAAGAAACCGTATCACCGAATAGATATGGTCTGGTATTATTATTGTATGATGAAATAATGCTGTCTGAATAAGTAGAATGTATGATGTGCTACGCGGATTCTATAGTAACTGGGTTAAATCAAAGAAAGTGGACTAAAATTCTTAACGGACGAACCCGTTTGTTGGTTAATCTAGTAAAATGTCTTCATCCGAAACTATTCTGCTTTGAGCGGACTTCAGTTGCGTAATACACATCCGTCCCTGGTTTCTCTTTTGTTGGATCCGAGCGCCTGGTACATCCGGGACCTTGCGCACACGGGAGAATGCTCCTCTGATCTCGTCTCCCCTCGTCTTCTCGCGTCCACCCGAGGAATGTCTGTCTAATTCAAACACTCATGCCAGTCCGCCTCATGTGTATTCGCTTTTGTATTCACCGCCGTACGTGTTTGCTGTGTGCCATCTTGCTGTGTCGTTAGGTATAGGAAAACAATGTCTGTGATCTTTGCGAAAACAGAGGAATGGCGACGCTTTGGAAAAAAAAGAGAGAAAAAACCCACAACCTGTTTTATGTTCATTTTCGACCTGTCATAGAAGCAGTTGTAAAGTCTGATGATTAAACACTGAGACAAGTAAAAGATGGACTGTTAAACGCTCAGGCCCTATGTGTGCATCGAGCTACCGTTCAAAATTCATCCAGGTATTGAAAAAGTTCAAAAGAAAAGTATACAGCAAATGTTCTTTTACATTTACGTCATACTTACATAGTCGCGCGTCGTTTTGTCGGGGTGACATTTTAATCCGCGCAGGCAATTTGTAACGTATTGGGGGAAAATAGACTAGTGAATAGGGATTCTTTGTCGGCTGAATTCTTCAATTCGCAGTTTTCTCCAAAAGAGATCTCTCAATCGCTTTTCATGCTACCTTGTATACACTTTGAGTGCACACAAAAGAAATAGGTAAAATTTACTGAATTGACAGTTTGCAGAAGGGGGGAAAAACACACAAAAAACGGACACCGACTACATGTATTTCTTTCAAATGTTCCCAACCGTGTAGGGTACTATAGCAAGTGCATTTACAGGCACTTACGCCTTTATGTATTTTTTTATCTTCCCATATCGGTATAAACGAGGAACTGGGCCATAGATAAGTAAATAACACAATATAAATATATAAATGCGAATATAGTTTTAATGGATTGATCCGAGCATTTTTTGCACGCACCAGGTTTAACCTATTTCAGGATCAAGACATAGTATAGTGGGTCATAAATATGCGTTTCCCCCCCAGGCCCGTAGAATAGTTGGAATTTTATCTTTTTGGTTGCGACCATTGAGCATTAATGCAAGTTACAAGGGATGTAGCCGCTACGATCCCTGCAGCGAGCTCGCATGTATTGAATCAAAATATTAACTTCCCGTTTACCAAAAAACCAAAACAGCTTTAGCTCTTCAAGTTCTGTTGCCCCAATGGTTTCTACTTAGTCTGTACAACGCACACCAAAATACTGAGGCAAACGTCGAAAATATGTTAACAAATGAATGAATATCTATTCGCTTAGGCAAATACAAGAATCTCGCCTGTACGAAACACTACAGATTTCACTATCGGTGCAAGCGCCAATGGAAATTGTTTCCATTGCGCAGTGATCCATGGAATTTGTAACCAAAATGTCACCTGATACCAAATTCTCGCCAGATATCTCAGGCGAGATTTTAGTTATAATTTTCTTGGATGATTGAGTAGTTGAAACAGTTTTCAAATCAAATTCGATCTTTCACTGCATGGAGAAATAGTCATCCTATTTCAATAATGTTCTTGTAACCTATAACCTATTCTTATAAGTAGTATAACCTACTATACGGTATCCAATAAACTGATTCTATTCATTTTCTTTTTTCTAGGTTGGGCATTTTCGGGGGAGGCTTCTCGTTGAAGAAGTTGACCGGAAGTAAGAATGACGACTGGGTCGATCGATTAAATCATTTATGGACAGTGTTTTTAATGGCATTATTCGCGGTCTTTGTGACTACCAGTCAATTTGCTGGCGATCCGATTCACTGCTGGTGCCCTGCCGAGTTTTCTGGTGACTGGGTATCCTACACCAAATCCGTATGCTGGATTTCCAACACGTACTACATTCCACTAAAAGACCAAATACCAGTGGCGATTCCGGAAAGACGAGAAGCCGAAATCAACTACTACCAATGGATCCCATTGATTCTGTTATTCATGGCTCTGATGTTCAAACTCCCCAATATGTTGTGGCGAGTATTTAACGACGGCTCTGGGTTGAAACTGGACAAAATTGTCGATCTTGCTGAAGGAACTCAAATGGGATCGCCCGAAGATCGAGACCAGACAATCAAACACATTTCCGTTTACATGGACCGTTGGTTGGAAACTCACAGGGAGTACCGATGGAATACCTATGTCCGCATCCGGCAAAAATTGTCCAAGATTTTCTTCTTCATCTGCGCCAAAAAAGAAGGGAATTATTTGACGGCCTTTTATATTTTTATTAAGCTGCTCTACGTTGTCAATGTCATTGGACAAATGTTTCTGCTGAATGCGTTTTTAGCAATGGAGTACAACCTTTACGGGTTCGAAGTCATGGCCCAGATGAACGAAAAAGGGAATCTCGAGGGATCTCCCCGTTTCCCGCGGGTCACGTTATGCGATTTCGAGATTCGCCAGATGACGAACTTGCAGAGATACACAGTGCAGTGCGTCCTCCCAATTAATCTGTTCACCGAGAAGATTTTCATTTTCTTGTGGTTTTGGCTCGTTCTCGTGGCCGCAGTCACTTGTGCAAACTTCATTTTCTGGCTCTACAGGATCATCTTTAAACAGAACCGTGCCAGATATATCAAGAAGTATCTGCGCATGCTTGACGAAATTTCCACCGGATCTGACAAGCAGCTGTGCAAGAAATTCGCCGACCAGTACCTGCGGGATGACGGTATTTTCGTTTTGAGGGTTATTGCTAAGAACTCGACTCAGATGGTCGTATCCGATCTCGTAAGCAAACTTTGGAAAATCTTCAAAGACAAACCGTATAACCGGAAGTCGATAGCAGACACTTTTTCGGACCATCCAGACGAGAAAGATTCTCTCGCATAACAATATTAACATTGAATTGATGTAAAAGAGCGAAAGCTTGAAAGAAGTGCGAAACTGTTGTCCAGCTATGTACACGGTCATTCGGAAACACATAGTATGATGGGAAATATTCTAACCATGGTCCACTGGTCATTTGCGATGATACCGCAAAGAATGTATCGCATATCGCGGAGTTTCGCCAATGTGTTTGTGAAAGTTAGTGCTATGGAAATGATAGGGATTAAGAACCGAAAGACCAAAGACAACATTATCCCAACCGAAACTCACGAAAAGTTAGTGCAAGACAAGGAACATATGGCACATAGCAACATAGTTGTTAAAGGGCTATGTGATAGACTCTTTTATAAACTGCAATATGACAACGGAACAATCAAAAATGTCGAAATCGTAGGATATCATGCAATACGACCATTTAACAGTACAGGTTGGACTAGACGACGTTGCCCCACTTACAGTGGATTTATTGCATTCAACTGTTGAGTTCCAGCGAACAGTGGACTGCTAAGAATAAAAACGAACTTCCAGCCACAGTACTCCGGCTGTTTTCAAACTGTATGGTGGATCAGGGCTCCATTTGTCATCAGTCCAGATTGCCGCTGTACGTCATGTCGTTTTTCTGAAGTTTCTATGTGGGTTGCGAACTGTTGCAGACTCGCATTCCTTCTTTACGTTGGCAATCCAAGCGAACGAAGAGACTCAGTGGAGGAGAATACCCCTTGTTACCATTGCGACTGCATTTTGTCTGTAATAGCGATATGTGATAAACATTTTATTCGCTGACACATTACAGATATATTCATGTTAAGCGATTTATAGCTTTCATATACACACCATATACTCAGTAATAAACAAGTGGCAGGTTGAAGTCCGACAGTTCTACTACTATCATTTCGATATTATGACATTGTATATTCTCATTCTTAGAGAGACAAGGTTACAGCGTTCTAAAGCTAAAGCTTATTTCCTATTAGGGGACCAATTCATTGAGTTGTAGCCAGTAATTGAATCGTTTTCACTGTACAGTTCGTTTCAACCAGTCCTGTCTATTGAGACAGATATTCTTGATCTTCCATGAGAAAATGTTATTGCTGAAATCGCCTGGGATTCAATCTCTTGTGGTCCAATATCCACGCTAAACACTACCATCAGCCCCTCATGAGTTAGAATACTGGAAACAGACAGCAATGTTGTCCCTTGTTAGGGGGAGTTGGGTTTTGGAGTTTCAACACAACAGCAACCGTATTAATTGAAATTTTGCAAACGAATCCGACCATTTCAGAGTAATAACATTTATGTGGCATTCATTCCTAGTCAATAAAAGTACCAAAGTTTATTTCCATTTATGATGTTAAAAAGATAGATAAAAATGGCATTAAATGATGTTGTTGTTGTTGTTGCTGTTTTAATTTCATGGGCCCGCTGATACGATCTGATACGATCTAATTACGTTACATTCTGTCATCCAAAGTGACAATGGAAGGTTGTTCAGTATGACTAACACATCATTCCATAGTTTCATCACTTTTCATCACTTCTCCCATACAATTGTTTCCACATGGAAGATATAAATTGATTATTAACTCATTATCACTAACACAATTGTGAAACCCATCACCATCAACTGAAAGTGATAGCATATTTTGCGACATTCAATTTTCAACATTGGCCTAAATAGGCGAACCCGTTTCGGGCATTCATCAGTGTTTCTTTAGACCACTTTATGGCATCGCCATGTAGTTTGTTGAACTCATTGAACATTAGTCTGCTGGGCATTTTCCGTATGGTGCTTTTGTCGAATTATCAGAATATTCCATATATCACAAATGTTAGAGTCAATTGCATTACTCTATTTGATACTCAATGTTTTTGGCTGGCTCCTGACCAGATTTGCAGGCTAAGTGTATCAAGTAGCCAATATGGACAACTCGGATGCGCGATGGTAATTCCAAGCGGCCTACATGTATGTTGACCTTTGCACTCGCTTGACTAGCCAATCAGAAGATCCAGATAATCAAAATGGCAGCGCCAATTAACGAATGGGTACTAAATGAGATCCTCTTTGAATATTCTCATATTGTCCGAATTATATACTACATGTAATAATGGATTATAGATCTCACAGGAGAAGTAGATCCGTTGACCATTTCTTGTTAGTTCATCACGAGACTGTCTTTCAAATGTTATGTCGTGATATATAATATTCATTTCCGGGCTGTGCCTGTAAATTCGTGATTTCGTGATATTAAACTAAGAGGTCCAATGGTTTTCTCAGGAAAACGAACATGTAATATATATATATATTTTTTCATTATTAATCTTTAAAATACTTCGTATTCTGTTCGCTTTTCTGCATTCGTCTGAATAAATATTACAGATGCGAGAAAAATATGAGACAATAATAATAATAATTGTTGTTGATTTTTGAAAAAGGACCTTTAAATAATTTCGGCATTCTGGCGGATTGTCCATTCAAAGACCAGACTGCGCCTGACCGTGACAATGCCGAAAGATGGGGAAAGTTTATTATTATTTCCGCTAATCCAATTAGCGGATTCCACATGGGACTTTTCTCTACACGTCACAGAAATGGTTTTAGTCCTCAAATTATTGTATAAGCAGGAGACATGCTTTATAAATAAAGCACGTTCGTGTTGTATATGTTACAATATCCCATTAATATACTCCATCTATTCAATATAGTTCTGTATTTACACGATTTTGTATATAGGCAATAAGACAATTTTTTTTTTTAATTTTCTCTACGTTTCTACGAAGGATCACTAAACTATGCAACATATGTACAAATGTGTATCTATAGTTTTTGCAGACTCAAATACGGCATGCCAATTCTTGAATGTGCAAATGCGAGAATGTATTATAGAATATAACCACATGGTGGAGATTGTCAATATGGCAGCCATGAGCAGGAGTCGATCAATTCTGAATGTGTAAAGTTGGAGCATGTTTTATTTTGGTCTCGTCTCATGGGCTATTGTTTGTATATCCTATGCAAAATCTGTATTTTCATACGATATTTTTGTTAAAGCAATGAACTGATGTGATGATATGCTATGAATAAAAGAACTTTCCAATTTTGTAATTTTATCTTTGTTGAATTTGTGATAACTTGTGTAATGCTGCCATTTTTCAGCATAATAGCATAAAAAGGACAGAACACATCCCATTGACCTTTGCCCTCTGGCGGAGGCCAAATGGTCACTTCTAATGATGACGTCACCATGGACAGGTCATGACCTTCACCGGGGTTATGGAAAACGAACTCCTTTAAACTTCCCCAGGGTCACGCATGCCGTAAAAGAATGGGAAATCGGAATATTTTTCTCCCAATGAGCGGGTCACGGAGTGTATGCATGTGTTAAAATTAGAGGAACTTTGCCCATCATGACACTCATGGTTATGAAAATGGAAGTATTAAAAACTGTCTCCAGTGAGTGGTATATGGGGCCAGATGGAGAAGATCTGTGACCCGGTGATAGGCAGTGGAACTAGATCAACATCCACCCTGCCGTTCCACCCACAATGGAGGATGATAAATGGGCGGAAGAATCACTCGGCGACCCCGAGCACTTGGGGAAAGTTTCAGGGTTTTACCCTTTTAACCATGTGCAATCTGTGATCTTTGGACTGTTTAAGAGAATTCCTCCTTTTCTTAATTTCTGTAGGTCCAGATCTGTCCAAGACAGATACTGGATGTTTTCATCCACCCCGGCCAGAGGTCAAAGGTTTATGCGAGGTTTTCTGCCCTTTATATATTACTATCTCGTATATTTCGTTTCTTCGAATCCATTTTTACTCCTTGGATAATTTGCCCGAAGGGCCTTGTCGCCGGTGTCCTATTTTAACAAGGTCAAATTCTAGTATTCGCAACGTTTTTGAAGGATTACAGCTAGGATCTCAAGTTCATATTACATATGCAACTGGTGAAGCCTCTCCCAGTTGACTGACCTTGACCTCTTTTCTTCAAGGTTATATATTGTTTATTATGATATAACTTGAAGAAATATAGCTAGGCTTTCCAAATTAATGCTACGTATACATCTGTCGATGGTCCAGAAGTGTATTGAAGATGACTGACCTTGACCATTTTTTGTCCAGGTCCGATTCTATTTAGTACCATATTTCAAGGAGGATACATGTATCTACTTTGTCCAAATGTATACCACATATGCAACTGATGATGGACCTGAAGTCTATTGAAATATAACTGACCTTGATTTTATAAAGATTTCATGTTTCATATTCAATTAAGTGAGAATAGACCAGAAACCTCTTGAAGATGACTGATCTATTATTCCAAGATCAATTTGATTGCAGTACGAACAGCCATACCCATGCCTCGGCGCAAACAAATTCCTGTGAATTAAGGTCTTGACAAAAGCTGACATGGCCCATGTAACACTACTAGATCACATTTTTATCAATCTAGTTGTCAAAGTTCCAAAGTTACATATTTTACAATGCATGTTTGCTGAATGTAGACAAAAACTTATAGCCGAGGGGTACTGCATGGGGCCCAATAGGCTATGCTCGTGAAACCATTTTCATATGAAGAGTGACATGAACAAGGGCCATGTCTGGACTTACAGATTTGTGTAAATACAATGTGTAAATACAGACTGTGGCTACACCATTTTTTTCAAGGCAAAACTATGGTTGTTCCACGACATCTCGTGGCGCCCTATCTAAACACGTTATGAACGTTATTTTGGTGGCCAAACCCACACCCCAGTGACAAAGGTTCAGATGGTGGCTCCGCCAGTATAGTTGCAGCCTATCGCACTTCGGTGACCTTACCGTGGTAGAACTGTCGCAAAGCAAGCGGCAGATCCCAGGTTCGATCTCGTGCTGGTGTGGAGGCTAAGAGTGTCCGGCTCCTATTTAATAACCCAGCTAGGACACTTTTCTCCACATTTGGGACAAGTGCCCGTCTTTAGTTGCAATAGAAAAGGATATGAAAAGGGACACTAATCACCAGGACATTCTTATCCATCACACACGAAGGACTTAAAAATGGAACTTGTATCTTCCTGGCTTGCCGCTCAGAAGAAAGATGATAGACCAAGATGATACATGGCCCGTTGTCAGGATATATGACTGGGTCGATGTGATCTGACTGAAAAACTATTGAGAGCGACGGTAGAATCCTACTCATTCACTCGTAGTGACTGCCATCTTGGATTTCATGATGGTTGCCATAAGAAATATTTTTTTGTTAATATCTCGTCGTCTGAATAAGTCGGAAACGTTTTAGCCGTAGTATTTATTACATTCTGAATGCTTGCAAGAGATAGTGCTGCAAAAGCTGCAAAAGAATTTGTCTAACATTTAACGAAGTTTGTATGTATTAGAGGGACAGGTAATTACTGTAATTAAGCTCTCAATTTGTCAATCCTTATGAATGCATTCGTCGTACGAGAACCGATCAAGTCCGGTATAAGCTCTTGCAGTGAATGCTCCATGCGGTGAACACTGCAACCGTGGCGTTTTCGTTATATCTATTACTTGATAAGATAATAGTAATATATCAATGGGCAGAACTGAAGAGCAATCCGGTAATACCCCCGTTGTTTGTGCTGCAGACAGTATATCAGGAACTCACAACTCAGCATTCTCATATTGCTGTGTTCTATCTGATACCGGTATACTTTGGTTGTACATACATCAATTTTGGCAGCGCCCAGATTATCGAAAACAGTCTCCGTATTACCCTCAAGTGTCTGTCGACATTTCATTATCAGCCGATCCAAATGTCAATGTACGGTATATCAACAATATAGGTTTTATTAATGAGTGCAGCAGTTTCGGTGTATTGATAATTCGGAACGTAGTACACTGCAACATTCGCTGAAAGTGGTTGGGCGTGATTTCACATTTATCCTGATAATAATTGTCAGTGAATTTTTAGATGCGGAAAACGCATTCCTGTGAACAGCAGATGTGACGCACTCACAGAGACATTTTGCGCGTTGATGTTATGCAACTTCTCGAAGTTCACACTCCGTCTTTAATGCAGGTATCAACATACGAAAACGCCCAGCGCAGACAAGATATGCACGCAACTTTCACTATCAAGCTAGACATTAAACAAGCAGAATGTCATCTTGTTCTCCATCACAACAACTTTAGAGACGGTTTTGTAGGCGGTAGGATACGCTCTGACCCAACATGTGTTCTCAGTTGAACGGAATTTATATTATACACGTATATACCCCTCGCGTGGCAACACTGACATTAACGAATTACATGTTTTGTAACATTTGCCTATGTGTCCCAAGGGATGCAGTGACGTGAAGAATAAAAGTTGCTCCACAAGTTCGTTACACAATAGAAATGATATCTCTCTCGAGGTGCGCTGATTAGTATAAACTTCACTCATGCAAGATACCATGTATCTGTCCGGAGGGACGCAGTGACACTGACAATTTAAGAAAGGGTCTAACCTGGAATGACGCAAGTACGTTACGCGAAAGAAAAGGTGTCTGTCCGGATCGACACTGATTATTGAAGAAATAATCCAGCCTGGTGTGACGCAGGTACGGTACGCGATAAAAAAGGGTATATGTCTGTAGTGAGACTGATAATTTAAGAAAGAGTCTGATGAACTGACGTAGATACCCTATGCAATTAAATGTATCCGGAGTCACACAGTGACGCTGAGAATTTTAAAAAGTACACTACGCGAAAGAAAATGTGTTCCGAGTGACGCTGATTATTTGAGAGAAAGTGATGTCTTACTCTTTTGAAATAATGTCTTGAATGATATGGTGTTCCATTTCGGCCATTTTTGCGTCGCGCGTCGCAGGCGACGGGAAGGGCGACGTCGCCCACGACGTCGCCCGCGACGTCGCCCTTCCCGTCGCCCTTCCCGTCGCGTTCTTATAATGTTAAGAGATACAACGCGACGCGACGTCGCCCTTTTTAAACGCGACGTCGCCCACGACGTCGCCCGCGACGTCGCCCGCGACGTCGCCCTTCCCGTCGCGCGTCGCTTTAATCAACACGACGCGATAGGCGACGTCGCCCACGACGTCGTGCACGACGTCGCTCGCGACGTCGCCCATCCCGTCGCCCTTCCCGTCGCGTTCTTATAATGTTAAGAGATACAACGCGACGCGACGTCGCCCTTTTTAAACGCGACGTCGCCCACGACGTCGCCCGCGACGTCGCCCTTTCCGTCGCGCGTCGCGCGTCGCCTTCCGGTATGTAGGACAAAATCGAGCTGCGCATGCTTAGGGAGCAGCTATTGCGATGTGGATCGTATGGCGAGGCCGTCATTTCATGAATGATCTCTGCCACTATCGATAAAGAAAATGTCAGCGTAAATGAATAATGATTATCCTGCATTATCGTATAGCTTTTAAATGGTGTTAAATATTAGTCCATGCTTGGAATGATGCCTGTTATGAAGTTATCTCTCGGAAAGTCTGCAACTCGCTGTGTTGTACTGTACAAATTATATCTTCGCTTCCAAAAAATATACGCAACCCCCACATCCGTACATCGTCTTGAATTTCTTTATTCCCATTGGATTTCGCGTGTATGTGTGTGTGGATTTTCTGTGTGCTTTTATGTGTTTGTGTTTTCAGTTGTTCTTACAGTATACCTCCACATTTACCAGGCCGTTGAAAATATCCTTTTATTTACTGCTGTCCAACACTGTATACCGTTACTTAACCTGTCACGTCCCGACAGATTGTAGTGTAGATCTATAAGCTTTCAATTTAGCGGAGAGAGATAGTCCCATAACTCTCAAAAAGAAAGAAAATTTTTTTTGATGGAATTGAAGTTATTTTGTTCTTTCTATTCTTTCTAAGAACTGACTGAAGAATATTAGTACTTCTGCACTCTTTAAATCGTCCGGCATGTCCACGATCGTTCTAGACGATTGAACTTAAAATTCAGGACGAGTTCTTGGAGTTCGAGTAAGTTGCTCTTAACTGCAAAGATTCTTTCCTCATTTTCAAGAAAAATTTAAAAAAATTCATCCTTGAAACACAATTGTAGTCAAATGGCCTGAATAAAACCTGGAACAAAATCCATGAATTATTTTAAGAGTGCATATCAACGAGATTTAAATTTTTCTTGAAATTGAGGAAAGAAGCCCTGCAGTTACGTAAGGACGTAGACAAGTTTTCAGATTTGGGGCGGGGGGGGGGAGCTATACTATGACAGCACAATAAGGCGAGGGTCCAGGGGCCGCCTAGGCCTCGGAAGCTCCAGGATCCCAGATGACTGGAGATGCGTTCTTGGCCTTTCCCAGTGAATAAAACTCAACATTAAAACGCACACGTTGTAACCAGTTTTTTTTTTGTCTTTTCTTGCTTTTATGTGTGGGTATTTTCTTTCCAGGGTTATTCAACCTCAAACTTGGTCAACACAAAAAACGGTGTGCAAACTAATTAGCTCAGCGACTCATCCAGGTTGTGGTTTTGGAGGGAATACGTGTTTTGTACATTTTTGAGGGAATTTATACAGTAGTTTTGTGGGTTCCGAATCACGGTGACCGGCGGATAACTTTCCTAATGAACGCCTTATATTTCTTGCAATAAAGCATCTGTGTAAATCTTTTCTATTTTTATTGGAACGTCTGTTTCTGTGGACCCAAATAAATGTCGAACAACCGAACTGCGTTGTTTGTTTCTCGGTCAATTCGGCATGGTAATGCTTCCGGTACCACCCAATGGCAAATTCACGCTGGGACAAAAACGCGTGTGATTTCTTTTGTTGAATCTACGAGAAATTAAATGGCTTTAAGTGATAATTTCAGTATTCGTTTCAGTGACTGAATCATATTAATGGTCAAACACAATATCTAATGATTTGCGATAACCCTCGCCAGCATTGTAACATAATGCGGCATTAGAGATGTCAATTCCGGATTACGAATTGTGACATTGAAGACTGCACACGGACAAATGTCTCTTGGGCAAAGTTATTGCTTTAGTCACAGAACGGGATAGTCTTCACCCCTCCCCTCCCCCCTCCCCTTCCCCCACCCCACCACACACATACCAAAGATTTCAAAATTAAAGATTTCATTATTAAAATTGTGGAAATATATCTGTGTGTCCTTTCCTCTATTTTCTTTCGTCCAAATATAGATGCTAAATAGATGTCCGATATCCATTTAGAGAGTTTATATATTGTAATGTTGAATATGCGAGTAGAATTCGTTCAGCTGTCAGCAACACGATGGAACGTGTGTGTAACTTTCTTAAATTTGAATCTGAATTCCATGCAGTATATCAGGTCAGATGGGGAAACATTTTCGACAGGTTTGAATTGAACCAGGTCCGTCAGGTTCAATCTTAAATGAATGGTGTCGTCCGTGAACAAATAACGAACTATCCAAATCCTGAGAGAATTAAATTAATTAGTGAGGATAATTTCCGTATCAGGCATTGTCAGACAGATCAGGCCGTCGTTGTCTATGAACAATTTCTGCCTCAGTGATGGCAATCCAACAAAGTCCAGGCATGTGATACCACATTTTTCGCCTATTGGGATATTGGTGATAAATGACCACTCACGACCGCTAGATGGCGTGATCCGCTTCTTACCAAAGTGATTCGCAACTGCCCGCGCTGGTAGACCGAGACGGACTTGATTTTCTCATTGATTTACAAGTTCGATTAGAGAATTTTATACATGCAATTATCGACGACAGATTTTCGTAGAAAATAAGGCCAAGAATCACTCTCAACTCTTAACAACACGAGCGCCAGCAGTCTAGATGTAAAAGGCGATTCGGAACTCCCCTATTAACTGTATGCTTAAACATGCCTCGTTTCGTCTGCTCGACCACTTTCCCCTCTGACAAACACGCATGGGGAATATGTATTTCACAAACACGTCTATTTTTTGTTTGTCTTGCAAATATTTGGGGGGAGGGGGCCATGCCCCCCTTGTCTACGGCCATGAGTTAAGAGCAACTTACCCGAACTCCAAGAACTCGTCTTATATTTGAAGTTCAATTGTCGTCAAACGTCTAGTACGATCGTGGAAATGCCGGATAATTCGAAGAGTGCAGAAAAACTAATATTCTTCAATCAATTGTTAGAAAGAATAGAGAGAACATAATTCTCACAGTAAAATGACTTCAATTCCATCATAATTTCTTTCTTTTTTCTTCTTTTTGAGAGCTATAGGACTATCTCTCTCTGCTAAATTGAAAGCTAAAAGATCTACTACAATCTGTCGGGACGTGACAGGTTGAGTACCGGTATACAGTGTTGGACAGCAGTAAATAAAAGGATATTTTCAACGCCCTGGTCAATGTAGTAACATAAGGAGGTATACTGTAAGGATATCTGAAAAACGAAAACACACAAACACATAAAAGCACACATAAAAGCCACACACACATTCACTCGTGTACGGATATGGGGGTTGCGCATATCTATTGGAAGCCAAAATATAATGTGTGTAGTACAACACAGCGAGTTACAGACTTTCCGAGAGATAATTTCATAACAGGCATCATTCCAAGCATGGACTAATATTTAACACCGTTTAAAAGCTATACGATAATTTTCTTCATCGATAGTGGCAGAGATCATTCATGAAATGACGGCCTCGCCATACGATCCACATCGCAAAAGCTGCTCCCTAAGCATGCGCAGATCGATTTTGTCCTATAATACCGGAAGGCGACGCGCGACGCGCGACGGGAAGGGCGACGTCGCCCGCGACGTCGTGGGCGACGTCGCGTTTAAAAAGGGCGACGTCCCGTCGCGTTCTATCTCTTAACATTATAAGAACGCGACGGGAAGGGCGACGGGATGGGCGACGTCGCGAGCGACGTCGTGGACGACGTCGTGGGCGACGTCGCCCATCGCGTCGTGTTGATTAAAGCGACGCGCGACGCGCGACGGGAAGGGCGACGTCGCCCGCGACGTCGTGGGCGACGTCGCGTTTAAAAAGGGCGACGTCGCGTCGCGTTCTATCTCTTAACATTATAAGAACGCGACGGGAAGGGCGACGGGAAGGGCGACGTCGCGGGCGACGTCGTGGGCGACGTCGCTCTTCCCGTCGCCTACGACGCGCGACGCAAAAATGGCCGAAATGGAACACCATAGAATGATATCAGACCTGTCTTCACTAGTAACTGATGAATACAGTTAATGCCTCTATAGTACTTCTTGGTTAAACATCCATTATAGCTACGTCAAAAAAGACGTCTCCATGCAGTGATGCAGGTATACCAAGATATTCTGGAGTGATTCAGCTGACACTGATAGATGAGAATGAGTCTGACCCACATAATTCTCTTGATCACATACATGAACAAATGAGTGATATATGGAACAGGATTCCCTCGCTCGCGGTACATCGCCGGAAATGACAAAATAACTTAGGCCCGTTAGACATTGACGTATTATAAGCGATTTCATTACTTTTAAATTTCCAATAGGCCCAGTTGACCGATGAACTGAAAAGTTATTTTAAAACCTTTTTAATCCATTATTATAATATACCTACATAAAAAAGTAGTGCGCCAGGGTTCACAATCATGGCGTTGTTTGGTCAGAACCGGGTCAGTGTGAAAACTTCTGCCATTGCGGGCAGTGTCATTGTGAAGTGAGCCTGTGACATAGAGCAGGCGCTGTGGGGTTTGTAAGAGAAGCTGTTTCTCGAGCACAGAGACGCTCGTAACGCAGAAGCCGAAAAGTGCTCATGTCCCATTTTCATTCTCACGCCGATTTCTCCGTTCATACTTCGAAGTAGCCGTGATAGATCGAGCTGTAAATTCCATCTACAAACCAGAGACGAGCCAATCAGAACCTACCTAACGACTGTGTGTAGGATGACGTATTCTCTCAGTTTTAGTTACGTCATTCATCCTAATATAGCGATAGGTTTGACCAGATTTACATCGAACTCCATACGGCTAATATACATCTCTACCGCAGTTCGTTCTGCGTATCAAAGAGAAGGACTCATCTGAAGGAACGATGCCAGATTTACAACCAATCAATAACCCATTCCTACGAGCCCCGTGGGGCTTCCGGGGATTGACCTGGGATATCGTTGTGCACACCGCAGGTCATGATAGGAATAGGCCTCAGCTCCTCAGACAGCTTGTCGTAAGAGGCGACTAACCGAGGCACCCGTGAGATTCCCGGGTGTGAAAAGGAATAGGACCCCACCCATGTGGTTCCCGGGTGTGAAAGGGAATAGAACCCAGTGTCGTGATATGACTGAAATATAGTTGAAATCGACGTTAAATCATATTCACTCCACTCCACACCCCACTCCCACCCCACGACGCATTTCGCATTTCGAAAGAAAGACGGTTCGTGTCCAATTATAAATTAATTTGAAATATGAACTAAGAAGTCGGTTTATGTATGAAGAAGATTTTCTACAGGATCAAACAACGAATCTTAAAAAGAGGACCGTATCAAGTTAGCAAAATATACTGTCTCTTCCACAACAGTTTTCCTTTTGTTCTCCTAAACGATTGTATACACAAACGTGCAGCGAAATCGACATGATGTTCGTTTCCTTGGCACGATGCCCAGACCACATACGTTAGGATGTTGAATGTCAAATAGCTATTTGTCTGGGGTGTTAGCGATGTTTGGAGATGACCCCTGATCTTGGACAGCTGACACTACTATTGTGTAATCATTCGGATCTCTTCGGACATTATCGGGATGCCATCTGGTTTGGAAAAACAGCATCACTAGGACCGTATCGATTTGGTTTTCTTCTGTTCGGTGGGCGGGGATAATTCCGTGTGTGGGCTGTCACTCATATTCAAATTCACAACACTGAACATATGAATGGATTAGAAAGATCCAAGACGATGGTAATATGGAGGTTGAGATGCCAAAAGTAGGCCTAGAATTCTCCAGTCCATTTTCGGTCCATCTTTCACGAAATAAAGGAGAGGAATATAGAGTTTCTGGGTACAACAAAATGAATCTAGACGGGAGGCTCTTCATTAATACAAAGGTCTGAACAATAGAAGCATAAATGAAAGACAGACCTCAGAAGTAGGAATCCCTGAAATTTCCTATTATTTTTCAGGCTGAAGCGTGAGGCTGTGGCGTGACGTCACTTCCGGTCACGTGACTTCCGTGTCAAAGGTCACTCCTGGGTCAAAGGTCACTTCCGGGTCAAAGGTCGAAGGTCATTTTTGTGTCATGTCTGGGATGACATCATGACGCAAAGGTCATTGATGTCTGTATGAAGTGGAGGGGATTTCCTCACTCTCTGGGGTACAAAATACCCATACAAGTGGGTGAACTATTCAATAAACATAACCTATATGTGCTGTACAATGTTATTATTACGAGTCTATGATCAGTGCGATCCCAGTATCGAGATTTTCGTGCCCGGCGGTATCAATGCTGTTTCGCAATTTCATAACAAAAAAAAAAAAATGGCGACTTCTGCTTGGGAAATCTCCGTATGGCATCGATCGTTCTGCCATCTATGTACTCTGTACGCAAGGAAGACAACTCTGACGAGATACATTTAAAACTATGCGTTCGTCGGACTCGAACTCGGACATTGAAGGGTGTTTATATGTGTGCGAGGTGTAGGGTGGGGTGATTTGAGCTATTATATATGTATGATGTATGTTCTGGAAGCTCGGGTACAGTCCTACAGTCTCGTCAATTGAGAATTACCGTGATATACCTCAGGTTCTATAGGGCGGATATATATACTTTTACAGGCCCAATAGGGAACCCATGCATGGTCATTTTCGGTATGGGGTGTGACACTTTGTTTTCTCTGCCTCGCGCTGCAGAATACGACGGTATGGATCTCGAGGCCATGGGTTGAATTCGCTGAAAAGTTCTGACTGCGCATGCGCAGTGGATAGTCAGGCCTGAGGTGGACGTTTTGGGGTCGCGGTGTACTATCCTTGGTCCGACTGGGCTGTGTGGAAGCACTCGTAGAGTCCGACCGCACTGGTGTGTCGTGGAAATACCGTCAATCTGCGCATGCGCAATGGAAAAAGGGCATTGGAATGGACGTTTTGGGCTGGAGATGGGTGAGTATTGGTTCGACCCGGTCGTGGGAGGTATCAATTTGAAGCACTCGTGGGGGAGGGTCCGACTGGGCGGGTGTGTCGTGGCAATACCGTCCACCTGCGTATGCGCAGTGGAAAAAGGGCATTGGAGTGAGGTGAACGTTTTGGGGTCGCGGTGTACTATCCTTGGTCCGACTGGGCTGTGTGGGAGCACTCGTAGAGTCCGACCGCACTGGTGTGTCGTGGAAATACCGTCAATCTGCGCATGCACAGTGGAAAAAGGGCATTGGAGTCGACGTTTTGAGCTAGAGATGGGCGAGTATTGGTTCGACCCGGTCATGGGATGTATCAGTTTGAAGCACTCGTGGGGGAGCGTCCGACAGGGTGGATGTGTCGTAGCAATACCGTCCATCTGCGTATGCGCAGTGGAACGTTTTGGAGTCGAGATGGACCACTATTGGTCAGAGTGGGTCTTATGAGGTGTCATGTTGAAGTATTCGTGGGGGAGCGTCCGACTGGATGGGTGTGTAGTGGAAATGCAGTCCATCTGCACATGTGCAGCCGTAGTGTAGTGGAAAATGGGAATTGGAGTGAACTTTTGGGGTCGAGATGGACTATCCTTGCTCCTAATTGGCCGCTATTATACAGTGTGGTGTAGACTAATGTGAGGTCATCAGTAGTAGAGAAAGCGTTTTTAGGGCCCAGTTGCTTCAGTAGTAGAGAAAGTAGAAACGCAGTATATTTGCCCAATGAATATTTGCCCTTGAGCATTTTGATAGCATTTTGTAAGGCCTCGATGGGTGGTAGCCCCATATCTTCTTCTAATTGACGCTTGTGGTCTTCATGATGGACCTGTGCGTGGGGTTGGATTTCATTTCAAGCGGTACCAGGCTATACTGTTCATACAGGGGTAAAAGCGTTCGGTGTCCGGTTTTTCACGTATATTATCGTTCTATTAGCGTTTGAAACGCGTTTCAATAGCGTTCTAAACGCGTTTTGTATTCGTTTCGTTTGCTTCTTAAAGAACGCGTTTATACCTCGCAAACGCGTTTGATCATCGGTATGTTCATTTATCTTTCGTTTCGTTTCGCTTAAAACGCGTTTCACGAACGCGTTTATGAACGCGTTTGAAACGCGTTTTGGAAACGCGTTTCGGAACGCGTTTTATTGTTGTTGTTGTTAAATAAGCATCACCGTCCACACCACGGTTCCTTCGTCGAGCGAGAATACTATTTGGTCTGTTTTTTTATATTTGTGCAATGGTTCGGCGACTGAGTGTTGATAAAAACACGCATGGAGTGAAGGTCAGGCGAAATGCTTTTTCGGTTGGGTATCACACGCCTGACTAATCATTTCGCTTGGTACGGGAAGACAAATATTTCTTCGCTTGGTGAACGAAAAGATTTAAGCTTGCGTTTGAAACGCGTTTTGAAAACGCGTTTCGAAACGCGTTTTGGAAACGCGTTTCGTAACGCGTTTTATTGTTGTTGTTGTTGTTGTTAAATAAGCATTATCGTCCACACCACGGTTGCTTCGTCGGGCGAGAATATTATTTGGTCTGTTTTTTATCTTTGTACAACGGTTCGGCGACTGAGTGTTGGTCAAAAGCTGCATGGAGTCAAGGTCAGGCGAAACGCTTTTTCGGCTCAGTATCACATGCCTGACTAATCATTTCGCTTGGTACGGGAAGACATATATTGTTTCGCTTGGTGAACGAAAAGATTTAATCTTAGCGCAATATATAAACGAAACGAATTACCGGACACAGAACGTGTTTACGCTTGTATATTAAAGGCTATGCCACATATATTTATAGCACAGGGATTATAATAGCGGCTGCGGAAAGCCCCGACACGTAAACTTCCTGGCCTGGTTTGCAAAATAAAAACACAAATTTGCACAAAGTCGAACGAAAAGAGAAACCCGTTCGAAACGCGTTTATAAAACGCATTCACAAACGCGTTTATAAACGCGTTTTGATCAGAGCAAACGCGTTTGACGAAGGAAACGCGTTTTGATAAAATAAAAATTAAGCGATATTGAAAGCGTTTCGTTTACTATAATCGTTTGGTAAGCGTTTGAAACGCGTTTACATTTCGTTCCGTTCGCGTTTCGTTAGGTCAAACTAAACGAAAATAACCGGACACCGAACGCTTTTACCCCTGTAGATCGACATGGCTGTTACCTGGTGCAGGGGCGTATTGTGTACGACTGTCGTAAGTTATCCTGTCCGGCGTCCTCGATCGCTGTAGCATGGGTATTAACAGCTGCTGTGACAATATGATCATACAAGGTAGGTTCTTCCTCACTCAGGCTTCCCTGTGACATAGCGTGACTATCTGAGGTCAAGCTCTCCGTATCAGTAGATAGACTCTCAGCAGTTTCTGTTTCGGTACCAGACGGCAGAATCTCAGAATCAGCTTCAATCCCATGTGTACTCTTCTGGTGTCCCATCACATCGTAACGTCTGGTGAACGTGCGTTCGCACTCAGAGCAAGTACAATCCACGTTGACGGTTAAATGTCGAATGTACACGTTTTTTGCATGCGCCAACGCCCAGTTTAACGCTTCAACGCCCTGGTGAAATAGCTCAAAAGCTCTGATGGGTCTCAACGCCCGTCTCAACGTCTTAACGCCAAATCGTAATGCCTTAACGCATTGTCAACCATCCAATCACACGCACGTGTTTTGACCATTGACTCCTCCTTGGCTCTTGATGAAATTGACGTCATCCCCGGACATCGCCGGAAGTCACGTCATCGCGCGCAAAAACCTTATTCTATTTATAGATCATTACGTCACTTCTATTTATAGATCACCCGAATTGATGACGAAACAGTCTTCACCGTAATACCGAAGAGAGTGGATGGGTTTCCCATTGGGCCTATATCATAGAAGTATATATATCCGCCCTCTAGTACCTGAGGTCTATCAGGGTAATTCTCACTTGACGTAGACATCATAGGTCTATAGTTCAAATCACCCATCCCTACGCCTCCCACACGCGTAAACATCCTTCCGAGTTCGAGTCCGACAAGCGAATGGTTTTAAATGTACCCCGTCAGAGTTGTCTTCCTTGCGTTCATAGATGGCAGCACGATCGATGTCATACGGGGGATTTTCCCAAGCAAGAGCCTCCATTTTATTAGTTTATGAAATTGCGGAACAACATTGATACAGCTGGACAAGAAAAGCTCGATACTGAGATCGCACTGAT
Source organism: Hanleya hanleyi (assembly GCA_036873755.1). Classification (NCBI taxonomy): domain Eukaryota; kingdom Metazoa; phylum Mollusca; class Polyplacophora; order Lepidopleurida; family Hanleyidae; genus Hanleya; species Hanleya hanleyi. The sequence continues at coordinate 38,130 of JAVTVY010040159.1, read as the reverse complement.
AATAGACTCGTATTAATAACATCAAACAGCTTTAGTACCCCAGAGAGTGGGGGATCCCCTCCACACCATACACACACCAATGACCTTTGCGTCATGACGTCATCCTGGAAATGACCTTTGACACTGAAGTGACCTTCGACCTGGAAGTCGCTTTTGACCTGGAAATCACGTGGGCGGAAATGACGTCACGCCACAGCCTCATGCCTCAGCCTAAAAAATAATAAGAAATTGCAGGGCTTCCTACTACTGACCTTATTTTCTGAGATCTAATCAACGTAAAACTGGTATACTGGCATCGCAGTTGCACAAATGTTTTGAGAGATGGGAGTACTAGAAAATGAGATGGGGTGTATTGTGGAGTCAATATAAGAACAATGGTATGAGAACACAATATTATCAGACCTTTCACCCTTTGTTAATCTAGGCTCATCCGTCATGTAAGTGCTAACGAGAGCAACTATCTCGAGGATTCTGTGAGCGTTTATTTTTTGGGCCCACTTCCGGCTTCTGATTTCTGACTTCGAAGTTCCTTCTTCTGATTTCTGATTTGTTACTCTCTGAAAAAAAGAAACTTCAGTGAAATTTCACTCGAGTTAGAGCACTCAAGCACTTGTGTGAAAAAATTCACTAAAGTTTAGTGACTTCAAATTGAGTGGAATCAACTTCACTCAACTTGAGTTAGCTATCAACACATACTTGAGTGAAATTTGAGTGAATTTCACTCAACTAGAACGGGATGAATTCCCACTCTTACTTGAGTGAACTTTTCGCTCAAGTCTGACTTATAATTATAACATGAATGCAGTATCTAATAAGAACATTAAACTAAATGTGATGAATGAAATAAATTACGAACTATCAATCAGCTCACTGGGCGCGGATGCAGGGGCAAGATGGCATATTCGATCCCAGCAAACAATAACTCTATAATGTTTGACCACGATCCTGGCCGAACTCCGCCTCTTTGCGATGACGTCATGAATCTTCACCATTCCAAGTCTGTAAAAATGAAGCGGGCCTTCTCTCTCGTCGAATTTTTGACAAAAGAGATGATCACAATTTCAACATCGTAAACTATCCCTTTCCGGACAGTAATATTCCAGTGGGACCTGCATATGCCATATACATATCTCGCCTAGTAGTATTTGCTAGATCCCGTTTTGAATGTGACGATTTTAATGAACGTCACAAAACGTTGTTGCAGAAACTTATAAAACCGGGCTTATACCACCAAACGCCTCCACTCAAAGTTTCTCAAATTTGGCGATAAATATCGCATGCTGATAGCAAAATTCAAGCGTAGCGTGCAAGATCTTTGGCGTTACGTTTCGTAACTTGTGTATAATTCCGCTTAACCCGGGGTTAGGGGCCATATGAACCCATGTACTTCAAGATCCTCATGGTGCTCATATGAACAGTCACAATCAAAGCGTGATTGAGATACATCATTCTCCAGATGACGAATTCTCAAATACAACGAATATTATGGATTAGGAATACCGATCAGCGATACGTATTTGATATTTTTGGAACGTCATGACGTCTTGCCGGCATCTCTCTTGTAGGAAACTAGCCTATGTTTATGTATACTATGATTGTCTTTTTGAATTTGGTGCTAATAGTGTTATATGAAATATGGTATATGGAATAGGTCTTTGGATTATGGACGCGGATATTCTTCAATGGACGACGGCTGAAGCATGTATGACGGACCATACGCTTGTTTTAATTGTTTTGGTTCAAAATACGTCTGCTTAAAGTGTAATGGCTGTAAATTTAATACACGATATTCCAGCAAAGACGACGGGCTCACCGGCGATCGCAGAATGTTGAAACTACTTCGCGGACATGGAAACTTCATGAAAGTGATATGGCCATAGATAAACAAATCCACGGCAATGAAAAGCGCACACCTGTTAAGTAAAGCTGTAGTTGAATAATCCAACTTCTTGAATCACTCCATGTTTTCTAGGATGACAACTGAAACGATTAATGGGAGGCTGTAGTTGAATACTGTTTCATGAATCCACGTTTTCTTGGATGAGCCAAGAATGTCTTTGATGAGTCCCAGATAATAGGTTCAAGGTCATATTTACATTCCGTTTGGAAGTACTCCCGTGATTTCTTGGAGTACATTTTACAGTGTTCCAAGTATTTCAAAGAGACAAAAGCAGAAGAATGAGGTCAATATCATCTCAATACCCTTCAGTGGCATCTATAGTTCCTTCCCATATTTCAGCATTCCTCAGATATCTGTCAGGTCCCAGGAGTCTTCTCTTCAGGAAGTGTGTGCTTAGCTGTTTTATTAGAGCAAGACCCAGTCTCATACCAGATTAGACAAGACTTGTATGCCTATTATCTTGGGCTCATCCAAGAAAACATGAAATCATCTTAGAAAACGTAGATTCATGAAACAGTATTCAACTACAGCCTTCCATTAATCGTTTCAGTGGTCATCCAAGAAAACATGGAGTCATCCGAGAAAACATGGAAAATTTAATAAGTATTCAACTGAAGCTGAATATATAACAGGTGTCAGGTGTGAGTGGTATACCCCGTGAAGTCATTGGGTTATATCAGTATTCAACTAAAGTTGCCTGGTGTAGATGGAAGTGGCGAACCCCGTGAAGGCATTGCGTTATAACAGTATACCATTGAGGCATATCTGCCATAATCGGACTTAAAGCTTAGCGACAACTTTATCGCTGCAATATTAAGTTGTTCCTCTTTTATTTGGTAGATGGAATGTCATATTCAATTTTGTCATGTCCGATACGCCAGTCTGATATCCCGCCTTCATATTATTTTTAGGGACGTTCGCCACATTGACCAAGCTTTCCTTGTCCAGTTTCTGCAAGTTTCTGCAAATTCTCCAGTTATCCAGTTTCTTAGATCGTGTGTACGAGTAACCAGTTTATTTGCTGGCAGTACTCGGTCATATCCGTTTATATTCGAGTATAGAATGATATCGCTGCCTTTTGTAAGCGGGAACTTTTCGTATGGCCAGTTATACTGAAAATCTGGGGCATTTTGAAAAAAATAAATCATGGTATTTGGTCTTCTTCTTGTACTTGTTTTTGTAATCCACAGATTGGTTATTCCAATTCTCTCCCGATGTTATAGTCCGCCTAACAGTATCGGTACGGCTCTATTGTATAAAATTATTATTCACGTGCTCCTGAGGAGAGATCAACTTTTCAATGCATTTGCGCAGCTCCGTTCTTAGACGTTCTTCGTTCTTACTGGCTTCTTTTCTATGATAACGTGTGCACACGAACACTTTCTGGTCGTGATAGGTCTTATATTTTTGGTGAGTTGGAATCTTACGTCGAACATCGTAAAATGGGAAAACTGGGTCGTGTGTACCCATCTTCGTTCACCATGCCAATTTCTAAGCTCACGCTCTGAACTTGCCTTGTTCGGACGGGCTGCCATTATTGTTCAAACGCAGCCTGCATTGCCTCCTGAATATACATGACGTATTATCCAGTATCTTTCTCAAACGTGCTCTGAGACGGCGTCAGCGATTGACTGGCATTGGCATTACGTCAGCCTAGAGAGGAGGCGTGTGCTGTGTTTGACTGGTTCCTTAGACGAAACTGACATTCTGATTTTGAACAATAATAGCAGCCCGTCGGACCAAGACGTGTTCGGAGTGGGAACGTAGAAATTGTTTTGGTGTAACGAAGATGTGTGTACCAGGCCGTATCCTCTTTTTGACATGTTATGTCAGTTTGATTGTCCCTGTGAATGACAATGTTGTTAAATCCACGCCTAATGTGTTATTACTTCACAGGGTATGTTAATCTCGTCTTCACTAAATCTAGATTTACCTGGACATTTTGGGTGACTTGAATGAGTTCTTAAGTCGTTGCCTCTATTATACAATCTCGTTCGTTTCTTCCCCCGCGCTTGTTTTGAAGTAGCATGTCGGTATCCCAAGCCCGCGGTTTTTGCTTTGACTTCCGATGTCGAGTGTATCGATCCAACAGATCGATAGATACACTGGCTCGCGAGGCAATCTTAATAAATTAATATCCTATCAATGCTCCCCAATCGTACATGTCGCTGTATAGGATCTTATGTATTTCAACTGAATTTGGTGTTCTGAGCGCCCATACCATGCATATTCAATAGCATTATGACATCATGGTCGCATCTGGACTCATTCATTTGCAGTTGGGGAGGGGAAATAGGTTCACTGTGTCCATTTACTCCAATGTTTACACCAAAGATCAGTCCATATATCTACCCCGTATTATGGCGCCACAATGTCGGGACCGCGGCAACATGAAAAGACACCCCACCAGCCAGCCGGCTAATTCGGCTGAGCCAACCAAAAATTCTTTGTCATCGATGTTCCCTTCAAAGAACTATGAAGCGTTCTCGGGATTGGTTAACACGCGAGTTACTGCAAGTCTGTTAGATCCTACAAGCGCCAAATCCAAATGGGGAGCAGATAGGATTTCATTTACATTAGATTGGCTCGCGAGGATAATTAATCTGGGATAAAATGAATCAGAATACTATATAACAGGACTGACATTGTAACTTGTACTTAAACATGCACAGTCCCAATACCCATAGCCAATAAAACAGCGACGTTTGCCATACACAACACCCAGCATTTGGCTTTTAAGAATCGATAACATTCCCACATATAAACAGATATCTCTCTCTCTTTACAACCCTTACTCGAAGAAGATGTTGTTAATTTCCTGCGATGCTTGGAAAACTCTATTTCTGTTGTCTTTTGTTGCAGAAGATCCCATTGCAGGTATTTCTCACGGTAATTCGTCGAATGGCTGTTAAAGTTCGCCGCCATGATTGGAATACCTGGAGTGTCAGCGATATGCGTGTTCTCAACCACTGGGGCGGCCAATATGCATTAAACAAACAACACTTTCCCTGGCGCCGAACGAGAGAATTAATGCAAGGTGCGATACGAACAACCTTCGAGAGAACATGTATCAATGAAACAAGGACTAACACGTGGTTATGTGCGGCTACCTGCAGCATGTGGTAGATTGCGGAATATTATCAACGTATTTACTTGCTTATTCATATCGGTATCTGGGAAACCGATGTGGAAGAGACGAAAATATAAGCCCCAGTTTGTTACGTTTTAACTATGCCGAACGCTGGAATATGACAGTACAAAGCACTTCTGTGAAGGTTCGCATGTACAGTTTTAAACACCTGAAGTCTCATACCAGATATGACAAGCGGTCAGTAACGTGATGAACTGACGTTTTCATGCGGTCCTTATCCGTCTTTCATATGTGTTGTGGCAGGTAGTTTCAATGGTGCATACACACTAAACAAAAGTGTTCCACTTCATAACACCAAGGTGTTCTAATGTAGCTCTTCTGGTGTTCCTGAACAAATAATGATAGCAGTGTTCAAAATCTGAACATCTTTTCATCATCCAGTGGTATAAATAAGAGCAGCAATTTTCAAAATCTGAACACTTAATTTTCATTTAGTCGCATTCTAAATGTGCACCCTGATGTTCAAATTGTAATGGCACTGCACAACAGAAAACCCCTACATTAGAACACATTCCTATATGAATAGGGCATTAGTGTTCAACTTTGGAATATCAATGCTGTTGAGAGCCCCAGAAGGCACGTATAGGCCTACGCGCTTGTAGCTGGTCTACATGTCCCTCCGCCACTGGATTCGCTGGCGAAAGGTCACCGGACGTACTACCTTCTGTCATTACACTGGCGCTGCGAGCAGCTTCTCTCTGAAATCTACGGGCATAGCACTCTGTGTAAAAAAATATAATCGGGAAGAGGAAGCTGTTTGTGGGAGGAAGAAGGTGATTGGTTGGTACATGCTTTAGTGAGAATTTCCGTTTAGTTCAGCAGGTCGGGTACTGGATTGGTAAACGAGAGATCACCGGATGAAATTCGACGGTTAAAAGAGACGTCTGGTGCCATTTTGGAAAATAAAGCTAGTCGGGCCTCGCTCGACTCTTATGTCACGGGCCAATTAGATATTTTGCCTTACATGCGTGCTAAACTACGGCTTATAGCGTTGGGCACACCGCTTCTCGTCAGATCACCGAAGTTAAGCAACGTTAAGCTCTGTCAATACTTGGGTGGGTGACCGGGTGCTGTACTGGCTGGACTGATCAGCGTCCAGGGTAATAGGAACTGTGAGCACTCTCGTGTTCTGGCACATGTAGGCACCGTCGCGATATGACTGAAACAAGGTTGAAACGACGTTAAACCCTACTGCTCACTCACTCACTCCTAAGTTAATCCGGATCAACTTGCTGATGCCCTGCAGTCCTGTCAACGTTTTATTTTCTTCCAAATCATGAATGGACCATTTGAGCATTCCTTTCCATGTAAGGCCATGATTTTACCAGCCTCGTTACATCTCCACCATATACAGCCATGATTTTACCAGCCCCGTTACATCTCCACCATATACAGTCATGTTTTTTCCAGCCCCGTTACATCCCCACCATATACAGCCATGATTTTTCCAGCCCTGTCGAAAAACTATAGGTATGAATGATATAACTTTATTGTTGATTTGGACCTGGCTGATTTGAATAACTCTGGTGAAATGATAGTTTCTGCAACAGATTGATGGTGTATATCGATGAGCACATTCTCTTGGTTATTTGCACAGCAGACTGACACCGCTGAGTCTCCTCCGTAACAGTCCTGTCTTTGTCCTCCCTGTTCGCCACTCTGGGCCATGTACCATAAATGCAGTATTAACCAACCAGTTTTTCACCAACGGCAAACTTCGTTGTATACATGAAAAGACACCAACGGTTCCCGCCTACGACACCAGATTTCATTGAAAAGTTTTGATTGTATGATTGGGAACGGACCGGCGAAAAATCACTGTGGATTAAATCTATCTCTCTGTGTGGATGGATTGAGGTGATATTAAATTAAATATCTACATTTTTCCAGGTGAAAAAATATACCACCATTGCAGCTCTTCTCATATACTGGCACGGAGCCATGATCTAATGAAAAACAGACTATGAATGCACGTGCGTAAACCGGTACATGGACTTGAGGGACCGCACGATCTGTCTCAGCTAAATGTCAGAAATATGGTAAAAATAATTGGGCTAGTTAATAGATAGGTAGACTCTCTCAAGATTATAACTAGATAATTTTACACCCATGGATTATGAAGACAAACACCCGGGCGACTTCCAAGGTGAGTCTTTCCGGTCTGTCGACTTTGATTCTTGTAATGTTGCCGTTGATTTATTTAATTCTTTAAGTGACAGTTACAAGTGAGAAACGGAGAATATCATGTTGTTTGTGGTGAACAATTTCGACAAACTCACTTATTAAATTGCAGGATAATAGTAATTGGTAGGAGTTATATATACTGTATATTGAAAAGGATAGGCTAACGGAAGTCAAGGTTACCGCATCGACAAGGATAGGCTAACGGAAGTCAAGGTTACCGTATCGACCGAGACAGAGAAATGGTATAGGATCGAAGACTGCCCAAAATAAACATATCTGTGACTGGAAAAGGCGTGTTGAGTGCATGGAGGAGCATGTATTTCACAGGTTGTTTTCCTTAGTCCTTAAGTATTGATTAATGGCTGGCTCCAATTCTATATGGATATAATATTATAGTGAAGATTATAGTACGTTGACAGCGAACACGCAACACACCCACCCAGCCCAGCCATGACAGCTGTGTTAGGGCTAGAGAAACGGGAATAATTGTGTACTGTTTTGCTGCGCCTTCTGGGGGCATAAACCGGAACTAGAGGGAGATAACTCCGAGCTGCAAAAGAAGTAGGACAGTTTTGCCCTTGCTTCCTCTTCGCATTAATCTCCAATAATGTCCACTTCAGTGATAATTTGATCTATGCATATAATTATGTGTCAGAACAGACTGCCTGGAGATATCTATGACGTCATCAATTCGGGGGTAAACAAGTTCAACACGATTTGGTGAAAGAGGATACGTCATCAAAGTGTGTATAGGGCAGAATCTGATCCCCGACACTATCTCTGGCACTATGTCCAGCATAGTAGTAGTATAAGGCTAAAAAACGTCATATTGGCCTCAAAAAATTGCATATGACCTCTGTGACGTCACAGCGACAGCCAATCAGAAGCGAGTATTTTGACAAAACTATCCTGAAGCACAGAAGAGTTCCAATCTAGGGGGAGGTAACTTGGGGTCGCTATAGTTCCGGCAAAGGGCCCCTGGGCATGTATTCTTCCGCGGTGATGCGGTCTGGCGGTGATGCGGTCGCGGGAAAAAGCTTCCGCGGAGAAAAAGTAGTCCCCAGAATTCAAATACGCTGCATGGTCCGAGTGGGTCGAGTGAGGCTTCTGATGGGCTGGGTGTGGGGTTGAAATAGCGTCATTCTGCGCATGCGCAGTAGACCAAGGGTATGGAAATAGACGTTTTCGGGTCTAGGGGCGCCACTAATGCTCCGATGGAGTTGAGTGAGGTATCAATGTGAAGCACACATGAGAGGGCATCTGACTGGACTAGTGGCTCGGGCGTTGTCACCATTCTGCGCATGCGCAGACAGGGAATTGTGGGAAAAGGGTATGGAAATAGACGTTTTGGGGTCTAGAGCAGCCACTGTGGGTCCTATGAAGTCGTATGAGGTATCCATGTGAAGCGTTCGTGAAGGCGCATCCGACGGGATGGGTGATACGTGAAACTGACGTAATTCTGCGCATGCGCCGTGGACCAAGGGTATGGAAATAGACGTTTTCGGGTCTTTGTGGGTCACTAGTGGGCCTATGGAGTCGTATGAGGTATCAATGTGAAGCCTATGTGAGGGAGCATCCGACTGGACTAGTGTCTCGGTCGTTGTCAACATTCTGCGCATGCGCAGACAGGGAATTGTGGGAAAAGGGTATGGAAATAGACGTTTTCGGGTCTGGGTGGGCCACTAGTGGTCCTATGGAGTCGTATGAGGTATCAATGTGTAGGATACGTGAGGGAGCATCCGCTTGGGCTAGTGTGTCGTTCGTGTTAAACATTCTGTGCATGCGCAAACAGGGAATTGTGGGAAAAGGGTATGAAAATAGACGTTTTGGGGTCGAGGTGGGCCACTCGTGGTCCTATGGAGTCGAGTGAGGTATCGTTGTGAAGGATACGTGAGGGGGCATCCGTCTGGACTAGTGTGCCCACCATTTTCGACATTCTGCGCATGCGCAGACAGGGAATTGTGGGAAAAGTGCATTGGAAGGAACGTTTTGGGGTCTAGGTGGGCCACTAATGGTCTGATTGAGTCGAATGAGGTATCAATTTGATGCATACGTGAAGGCGCATCCGCCTGGGTGGATGGGTGTTAGGAATATCGTCATTTTGCGCATGCGCAGGCAGGCCGTAGTATGGAAATAGACATTTTGAAGCCGATATACACCACTATTGGTCCGAATGTGTCTAGGGAAGTGTTAATTTGTAGCTCTTGGGGTGTAGACCACGACTTGAAGGGATGTCCACGTCACCTGTGACGTCACTGATGACGTCATCAGTGCGAGTAGTAGCGAAAGCGGGAGTTTCGGAGGTGCGATGGAGTGCATTTGGAGTAGATAACGGCCTATTTTTACATCCAACTACCTGGTAGAGTTATCTGTGAGTGTGAGTGTATGCGCGCATGTGAGTGAGTGAGTGAGTGAGTGAGGCGTGCACAACGCCCGTGAGGCGTCCCCAACGCCCGTCTTAACGCATGGACGCACTAACGACGGTGAGTGAGTGATTGAGTGAGTGAGTGAGTGAGTGAGTGAGTGAGTGAGTGAGTGAGTGAGTGAGTGAAATCCGACTGGACTAATGGTTCCTCAGTTTTCATCATTCTGCGCATGCGAAGTCTGGCCGTAGTATAGAAAGCAGGCATTTTGGGGATTCGTGGAGGTTTGTTGAGTGGTTGACCATCCCTGGTCAAATGGACCATGTGGGGTATCAGTGTGAAGCTCTCGAATGGCTGTCACCCGTCAAGGCCCGTCGTTACGCCTTAACGCCTGTCTCAACGACTTAACGCCCTATCTTTACGCCTTAACGCCCTAGCATAACGCCTTGACGCCATGATACAGACAGATGAGAGAACAACAACAACAACAAGGATGAGAGAACAACAGCAACAACAAGTTTTTTCATATAGTTTATTTTCCCCTCCATCATAACATACCCACGCTGGGGGAGCCGCGTTGGGTAGGTTTACAATTCAAGAAGTCTCTTGTCCAATCAGAGGCCACCATTTGGTCCTGTCATATTCGTTCTTGCCCGTTAGATGTATTCTCGGCTGTCCAATCAGAAGTCGCCATTTCAGAAAGTTCCATCTTTGCTCGGTGTGACCTAATATGATTCTTACTCATTCATTCATCTGTCTGTACAAATGTTACAAGCCTCTCTTTCGTGATAATTGCGATCATATTTTTCCATACAAGGAAAAAACGGCCTTTGGCGGCAAGCTCTCACTTCGACTCTGAGTGTGAGTGAGTGAGTGTGAGTGAGTGAGTGAGTGTGTGAGTGAGTGTGAGTGAGTGAGTGAGTGAAGCGCGCACAACGCCCGTGAGGCGTCCCCAACGCCCGTCTTAACGCATGGACGCACTAACGACGGTGAGTGAGTGAGTGAGTGAGTGGGATCCGACTGGATTAATGTACCTGTTGACCTCAATAATTTGCATATGATCTCTGTGAGGTCACTTCCGCTTCCGTTCACGTGATCGGAACTGACCTTTGGCCCCTGCGCGCTGAAAAAACAATACCGGATAAAAATTACGCGCAGGGGCCAAAGGTCAGTTCCGGTCACGTGAACGGAAGCGGAAGTGACCTCACAGAGGTCATATGCAAATTATTGAGATCAACAGGTGTCCAAAACCCGGATGTAAGATGAGGACCCGGATGTAAAACATGACAGGACCAAATGGTGGCCGCTGATTGGACAAGAGACTTCTTGAATTGTAAACCTACCCAACGCGGCTCCCCCAGCGTGGGTATGTTATGATGAAGGGGAAAATAAACTATATGAAAGATTGTTGTTGTTGTTGTTGTTCTCTCATCCTTGTTGTTGTTGTTGTTCTCTCATCTGTCTGTATCATGGCGTCAAGGCATTATGCTAGGGCGTTAAGGCGTGAAGATAGGGCGTTGAGTCGTTGAGGCAGGCGTTAAGGTGTAACGACGGGCCTTGACGGGTGACAGCCATTCGAGAGCTTCACACTGATACCCCACACGGTCCATTTGACCAGGGATGGTCAACCACTCAACAAACCTCCACGAATCCCCAAAACGCCTGCTTTCTATACTACGGCCAGACTTCGCATGCGCAAAATGATGAAAACGGACGATACATTAGTCCAGTCGGATCCCACTCACTCACTCACTCACTCACTCACCGTCGTTAGTGCGTCCATGCGTAAAGACGGGCGCTGGGGACGCCTCACGGGCGTTGTGCACGCTTCACTCACTCACTCACTCACTCACTCACTCACTCACATGCGCGCATACACATGTTTTGATGAAGGGCGATACGGCAGATTTACACCTGGCTGCACCCTATTGTTGTACCCCAAACGAGTGGAGCTCATCGATGACGACAGTAATTGTTGGTGTACGTCTGAACCCAAAGCGCGTGTCTCTTTGTCACCGGACGGCTGGACTACCTTGAAACGGGTGTTGTTGGGTAACCTGCACGGTGATAGCATTCACCTGTGTGACGACGTCTACATTTTCTGCGGTCCCTATTTTGCTCGACTCCTCTGTCTGAAGCGAGGTGGTTTTACCCTGGACCCTGATCTATGGACGGCTTTGGAACAAGTAGTCCCCATTGTCGATAAGGTACTATCTCTATAGGACCCACATAACCCATCAGAATAGTACGTATCACGGACTACACCCGTAGAGCTACATCTAGGCGCGCATGTGTGACCTGGTCTATAAAACACGTCTCTCTGGATCCTACACCTTCATTTCTACGGTTGCAGAGCCATGACGGAGATCCAGCCCTATGCGACTCGCATTTTACAGCATGCCACCGTGGTTAATTCACTCACGGGTTACCGAGCAGTGGTCCGGTCCATGTTTGCAGATGGCGACGACAACGAGGGGCGACGCCAGATCCTGAACGAGTTCACAGAAGCGGTCCTCGACACAGTGCACTCGATGGAGAGGTGTGCCATCACTCATCACTACTGGACTATGACAGCCATCCTTGATGCTCGGGCTATGGACCACGAGCGCTCACGCCGGAACCAGCCACGGCTGGTTGGCATCACAATAGTCTGTGCCCTATTGACCCTGGCGCTGTGGCATTGACAGTGGGACCTGACTATAAATACGAGGGTCAGACACAGTGTGTGTCATTCACCGTTCGACATTGGATCAAGCATGTCACCAGTCCTACGAGCCATCCTTCTCCTTACACCCCGGGTGGGGTTACACGTCTATGAAGATAAAGTCACCCTCGTGGAAGACCGTGGAGATGTTTGCTGGTCGCCCGCTGAGACCGTATCGAATACCAAATTTAAACGGGTGTTGAGCGGCGAGCTCGACGGACACCTCATCCACATAGACAATGCCATCTACGTATACCGTGGACCCTTCTTCCCACGCCTGGGCCGCTACCAAGACCCTACGCGAAGCTTCACCCTAGATCCCGATCTGTGGACAGCCTTCGAGAAAGTGGTGCCTATCGTCGACCAGCTGTTTACACCGGACGAGCGGTCATCAGACGAGTTGGAGTGGGCTCGTGCCCTGAGAGAATCGGCGGCAGAACCCAATGAACAAATGTCTAGCCATGAACCAGACGACGATGCCATTGATTACCCGGCTAGACTCAGTCAGCCCAGTGACATGACCACCTGATCCTTTGATCTCACGGGGTTCTCCCTATAAATACGAGAGACAGTCAAATCTGGTACCATTCATGTACTGACCATGACGGAGCATATAATACTGGCGTATCTCAGCTTGACCCCCGAGGTTTTCCTGCACGTGTATGCGGATAAGGTCGATATCATGGAGGAGGTGGGAGACATCTGTGATGCGGACCCTACACAACCGTGCCCGGCCCACATTCGTCTGTCCCGGGAGGGCTGGACCAAATTCAAACAGGTGTTGTCTGGTGAACTGGACGGCGACCTCATCCACTTGTGTCACGATGTGTACATCCGACGCGGCCCTTTCTTTGCTCAATTGGCTCGGCTAGATGGAGGTACAGTGCATTTTACCCTTCACCCTGATCTGCGGTCATCAGACGAGTTAGACTGGTCATTTACCATGGACACTGTGGAAGCCCACGAAGAAAATCAGAAAGAAACTCCGGCCCAAGATATACCCGTTATAAATAAACGATAGAGCCAGGGTCCATCATCATTTGGTCACCATGAAGCGCTGGGAGAAGGTGTTGGATAACTTATACTACAGTTCCGACAGTCCGGCGGCCTATGGTGCATTGTCGGCTCTCTATCGAGCGGCCAAACCCCAGGGGATACAACGTGTCCAAGTCCGAGATTGATTAAGAAAACAAGACACCTATACCTTACATCGAGCTGTCCGTCGCCATTTTCTACGGAACCGGGTCATCGTGGGAGGAATAGATGCCCAGTGGCAAGCGGATTTGGTCGATATGAGCGCCTTTGCCAAACACAACGATGGGAATCGGTATATCTTGCCGTGCATCGATATCCTATCCAAGTATGCGTGGGTGGTACCCATCCGGACGAAAACGGGGGCGAATCTCATAGCGGCGTTCAAAGACATCTTCAAGACCGGGCGCAAACCTTCGTATTTGCAAACCGACGAAGGCACGGAATTCCTCAACAGACCGTTCCAACAGTTTCTGAAAGCCCAGAAGGTGTTTTTCTTCCATACGTACGAGACCAAGGCTTCCGTGGTGGAAAGGTTCAACAGGACATTCAAAGGCCGTATGTATAAATATTTCACCTATAAGAATACAAGGCGGTACATCGATGTTCTCCCGAAACTTGTGAGTGGTTACAATCGAGCCTATCATCGGAGTATAGAGAGAGCCCCCATTACCGTGACCCAACGCAATGAAGCCCAAGTCCGGCGTGTCTTGTACCCCAGGCCATCGCAGCGAATGCCGAAGGCGGTGTACAAGGTCGGGGACCCTGTACGGATCAGTAAAGTCAAGGTCAAGTTCGAGAAAAGTTACTTGCCCAACTGGAGCGATGAGCACTTCCTGATTAAACGGCGCCTACCCCAACAGCAGCGAGTCTATGAACTGGAAGATCTTCAAGGGGAACCGTTGCTAGGGACGTTTTACGAGATGGAATTACAGCCTGTCGTAAAAACACAGCAAGACTACTACACGGTGGAGCAGATTTTGAAAACGGAACGTCGACGTGGCAAACTGTTTCATTTCGTCAAATGGCAAGGCTGGCCCAGTTCCTTCAATTCCTGGGTCGCTGCCAACCAGGTGAAACGACTATAAAGCCAGACCTTCATTCCACGTCCGACCACAGTGCTATGGACAAACAGCAGCTGCCTCTGAACACAGCGTCTCCCAAAACGCGCAAAGCGCAAGTGGGCTTTGTGGCGATACTGCTAACCCTGCTGAGTGTGTTGTACGGAGGTGTGTTTTACGACGTAGCCTATGTCAGTACGTTACTTAACCAACTGAGAACACCAGCCATCAGTGAAACTGGTCTACAGATAGCACCAGTCACCGAGCCCAGTCACCACCACAAAACGTGTACAAGCCACGTCGAGCTCCACACCAAGCTCCACATCTACACCAAGTACACCCAGTACGTCTGAAAACCCACCGGATTTCATCCCTCACAGTGAACAGACAACGACGACCGACGTTGTACCCACCACTCCAGTTCACTCGTACGAAATTTACAAGAGCGGGTTACCACGACAACGGATACACCTCGAACCATGGACCCTCGGTGGCAGCATCCCTTCACGTGTCTCATCGCAGGACCGACGGGCTCCGGCAAAACGCACTTCGTCCGGAAGCTCCTTCAACACGCCGACAGCATGATCACCCCACCCATTGCCCGAGTCGTGTGGTGTTATGGAGAATGGCAGGCAGCGTATGCAGCAATGCCCCACATCACGTTCGTGGAAGGCCTACCTAACCTGGCCGATTTGGAACCGACACCTTGGTGGTTCTGGATGATCTCATGGCGGAGACGGATGCGCGGGTCACTCAACTCTTTACCAAAGGCAGCCACCATCGACGGCTCAGCATCATCTACATTGTGCAGAATCTGTTCAGTAAAAACAAAGAACATCGGAACATCAGCTTAAATGCCCACTACCTGGTGGTCTTCAAAAACCCGAGAGATACCACTCAACTGCTGCACCTGGCGAGACAGATATATCCCGGCGGCACACCGTTTGCGTTGGAAGCCTTTAAAGATGCCACAACCCCTCAGCACGGGTATATGCTCTTCGACCTCAAGCAAGCCACCCCCGACCACCTTCGACAACGGACCGGCATCTTTCCCGGAGAGACCCACCACGTGTACATACAAAAATAATGTAAACACATCCACAGTGGCGCCCCCAGCTGGAGTGTGTGTTTGATGATGGGGATAATAAAAAGAATGAATACCACAGCATGGTTGACTTTGTCTCTGATGTAGATAAAAAGAGCAGAGTTGTGGGTTCCAGCATTAGTTGTACATGATGTCTGCGCGAGTACGGAAGCACGCTCCCACGCTCCGTGTATTGAAGACGGCCCCACCCGAGTTGGTTCGAACCATTTTACGCGGTGCGGACCCTGACCTTGTACGCTGTCTGTGCGAGATCGGGTACAACCTGTTAAAAGGCAACGTACCACTGACTCCGGCTCAGAAGACCAAGTTGGCCAAGCATAAGACAGGTCCCACAAACACAAAAGAAGAAAGTGTTACAGAAAAGCGGATTTCTCGGGGCCATCTTAGCACCGCTGGCCGCTTCCGTGTTGGGTCCAGTATTGGGTGGACTCTTCGGCCGACAATGAACCACACGAAAAAAATGGTCCTCGTCGAACCACGATATCCTTCAAAACCTCCAATCGCCCTACCCTGTCCCACCTACGGTGAAGACCATAAACACCCTCGATGGAGAGATGCAACAGATCTTACAGAAACCGGGGTTAAGCGACAGTGAGAAAGTACAACGGTACAATGAGACGCTTCAACGGTACATGACGTCCATGGACCAATACAAAACCCTCTCTACCCCACCACCACCACCACCACCACCACCACCACCACCACGTGACACACCGCCGACTTCAGCACCGCTCCAACAGCCGCCATTACCAGGGGTACCCCCACAGCCCCACAGTGGGTGGAAGACGAAGTGCTGAAGAGTGTACCTGCATCGTTCAAGAAACAAGCTGGCCTGGTATTACAACGGATGAAACAGAATCCTAACATGACTTGGAATGATAAAGGCGAACTCCTGGTACAGAACCAGGTGGTCCCCGGCACCCACATGACGGATTTAGTGAATGACCTAATGCGTAAACGCAGATCGCACACGGATCCTCGAGGATGGGAGGTCTTCGCTCAAGGCTTGAAAGACATGCATGTACCACAGGAATTGGTGGGGAACCCCCACCGCTGGGCCTTTATGCAGCGAACCCAGCAATCGCCGAGTGGCCCACTACCTTCTTGGGAATCCGACTGGGAACCGGAGTCACCCCCAAAACTCCACCACCACAACGGGCACCTTCTTTTCAAACCTTTAAAAAACCACCCTTGATCAGGACACCTCACATCTCCAGAGCCGTGACACGTAGCAAGTCAACGCGACGAACACGACGCCGGACACAACCGCCCAAGGCCTGGAACACCTATTAAAACCAACAGCAGCAGCAGGACAGCTCAGTCGCCATGTTTTACCTCACCCTACCCAGTAACAGTTCGCTGGATGTGTTTCCTGACAACACCGTGGCCAAGTACGTGACCCAGTTACCGCAACCGTTGCATTTACCTGGACGATGGGAATGTGGCCTCGTGGATATCCAATACCCTTACTCGTGGTACAACGTGCGAGCCAATGAAGTGTAGTACGAGGTGACCTACGAAGGAAAAGACACCCGACTCACCCTCCCCGAAGGCCAATACGATACTCCCAAGGAGTTCATGGGTGGGCTGTCAAGACTGTTGCATTATAAGGCTCTACGGGAGGTCACGAATACTTCAAAACCCATCAAAGCCTATCCCTTCAAGAATCACGTGAACTTCGATTACAACGACAAGGCAGAGCTTATCGTCACCGCCAACGCGAGTGTCGTACTGAGTCCTATCCTACAGCAAATGCTGGGTTTCGATCTACGGACGTTCGCTGGTCCCACCGCCCACCAAGGCGAGATCCCGATGGATATGAAGTCGGGTATGTACGGACTCTACGTCTACTCGGACGTGGTGGACAACCACATCGTGGGCGATATCAACACACCTCTGTTACGGGTGGTGCCCATTAAAAAGTTGTATGGAGATCAAGTCACCCACAGTTTCACCCACATGCTCTACCTGCCCGTACGACAAACCCACATCAACACGATCACGGTGGATATAAGAGATGACACGGGACGACCGGTGGCATTCGAACGCGCGAAAGTGGTTGTGACACTTCATTTTCGACAAGCACGTGCTCCCCACTTTGTAAAATGAAGGTGCCTTACGAGTGCGATGCACGCAGCTATATGGACTATTATGCCCAACAGGCCGGGGTGGCTTTCCGGTTTTTAGTGGTGCACGCATGCAACGTGGACATGGACTGGGGAACATACTCGGGAGCATCGTCAAAACGTTCCTGCCCTTGGTGACGCGTGGGGTGAAAGCAATCGGCAAACAAGCGGTACCCAGTGGACTGCAAGTGGCTGGTGATGTCTTGGGGGGTACGGCACCCAAAGAAGCCTTGAAACGGCGGGCCAAAGAAGCGGGAGGCATCTTGGTGGCCAAAGCACAACGCACCGTAGGGAATAAAAGACCTGCCCCACCGAGACCACGCACCAGTCGACGACCGACCCAGCGACGACGCACATCGAAGACCCGGGATATCTTTTCTTAAAACATGTCCTTGATCCACGCCGAGTCCCCATCGAGTTCACCATCAATAATGCGGATACGGCCTATGTGGATTTAGCCCATACATACTTGTATGTGAAAGCCAAGATCGTCAATGGAGATGGCACCAGAATCGCCGACCAAACAACGGTGGGCCCGACGAATCTCTGGCTGCACTCGATGTTTCAACAGGTGGATATATTTCTCAGCGACAAACTCATCAGTGACTCGACCTACACGCACCCCTATCGAGCCTACATCGAGACGCTGTTGTCGCATGGACGAGAGGCTAAAAAATCTCAACTGACAGCCGCTTTATTCTACCAGGACAAAGCCGAGCACATGGGTGCAGAGAACGACAATACGGGATATAGCAAACGGAAGGCTTTGACCGCGAACGGCGTCGCGGTGGATCTCATGGGTCGACTGCACGCAGACATGTTCATGCAAGACCGATACCTCTTGAACAAGATCCCCATCAAAATCCGACTGATACGGGCGCCTCCGACCTTCGCTTTGATGGCCACTAACGTAGAGGCGCATGCAGCTGACTATAAGATTGTCATCGAAGACGCAGTCCTGTATGTCCGAAAAGTGAAACCGAATCCAGCCGTTCAATTGGCACACATGAAAGCCTTGGAAACGAAACCAGCCCAGTACCCTTTCCGACGTGTACAAACCAAAGTGTTCTCTGTGTCTGCTGGAAATATGAGCGCCAACAAAGAAAACCTGTTCCTGGGGGAACTACCCAAGCGATTGATCCTGGCCTGTGTGAAAAATACCAGTTTCAGTGGAGCCTACCCAGAGAACCCGTTTGACGTTAAACATTTCGGCATCAATTTTGTGGCCCTGCATGTGGATGGACAACAGGTGCCAGCCACGGCCTTAACACCGAACTTTGGGCGCGCGAATTTCATTCAAGCCTATCACAGCCTGTTTACAGCCACAGGTCAAATCAACCAGGACGAAGGGAATTTCATCAGTCGGGAGGACTACGGGAACGGATACACGTTGTTCTGTTTCGATCTGACCCCCACCTTAGAGAACGACCATCAGCTGGCCCTGGCCAAGCAAGGCAATTTACGGTTGGAAATCCACTTTCAACGAGCCCTCCGGAGCACCGTCAATGTGATCTGCTACGCCGAGTTTGACAACATCATTCAAGTGGACAAGGCGCGCAACATCCTGTGTGACTTCTCCACCTAACATGGATACAGACCAGATAACCACCGTGCTGGAGAATGACCCAGAGACACGTATGGTGTTTCAAGGGGTGTTCGCCCGAGATGTGTTCCCATTAGACCGTATGTATCCTGCTGCTTACGTTCTCAACACGGACCCGATGGATCGGTCCGGTGAACATTGGGTGGGCGTGTACTTGACAGAACAGCAGGGCGAATACTTTGACCCGTACGGCCTGCCACCCTCCATCCCGATTTAACAGACTTCATGGATCAAGGCACAGAGACGTGGTGTTGGAGCAGTCAAACGTTGCAAAGCCTGACCAGTAGCGTGTGCGGACAATATTGCTTGTTTTACCTGTACCATCGATGCCGGGGAAGACCCTTATCTACCATTGTACAGATGTTTGACGAGTACCCCAAGGCCGAGGACCGCGATGTTCTCGTATATGACTGGGCTGCCCATCATTTCAATGTACAAGCCCCGTTCTGGGCTTGAATTCTTTCAATGTACACCCGGCCGCTGTTCTGGGCTTAAGTTTACAAGCACCCTGTTCTGGGCTTCAGTTCTTTCAATGTACAAGCCCGCTGTTCTGGGCTTCAGTTCTTTCAATGTACAAGCCCCTTGTTCTGGGCTTCAGTTTTCACGTGGTTGTTCTCACGTTGTTGTTGTTCACTGAATAAAAAAATGAGATCTCACCAAAAAACCCTGTCTTGTGTGTTTTATTCATAATGCATAAATGCTCAATGTGGAGATTCAGTCAAACTGAAATCAGTGGTGTAGGATGGGGCCAAAATGTAACCCATCAATGTTAGAATGCAAGCGCACTATAGTAAAATAGAGAGCCAATGAAATCAGCCCACATACCAAGTACGTGTTTTGGTCTAGGTTTGGAGCGGGCATTTCATTGAGGTGCGTGTAAAGGAAGACGGTGAGTGAAGACTCGTCCAACACGTATAGATGAAGTTTATTACTATGGAGACCTTGGACCGTTTGACCTGGATGTGACCTTTGACCTTTTGACCCGACATTCATCCGCGCACTGCCGGTGATGACGCGCGCGCGCGCTGCGGCCGGAGATCACTCACGCGCGCGCGCTGGGGGGCCGGGCCGGGGCCGAGAAAGTTGGAGGTAGTGTTTGAGCATTTTGAAAAAACCCGGAAGTGACGTCACACACTTGCGCAGGCCAACCAAACCACGTGAATGTTAGTCCAGGTGGATGCTCCCCCACCTAGGATTCACATGGATATCTCACTCGACCCAATAGGCCCATGAGGGGCTCGCCTAGACCCCAACACGTCTATGTCCATACCCTTGGGCTACCGCGCATGCGCAGAATGACCCTATGTCTACCCCACATCCACGCCATCAGATGCTCCATTACATAGACTTCACATAGATACCTCACACGACCCATTCGAACCGTGAATAGCCCATCTCTAACCCAAACACACTCACACACACAACCCCAAAAATGCCTTCTTTCTATACTACGGCCAGGCTGCGCATGCGCAGAGTATTGACAACGTACGAACCATTAGTGTAGTCAAGTGCTCCTGCATGAGAGCTTCAAAATAAGACCTCATATGACACCATTGGACCACCAGGGACTCACCTAGACTCCAACATGTCCACCCCGTATGGATTTATACATACATTGGGCTTATATCCCAGTATATGGGTCTATATGGGTCTATATGGGGCTATAGACAGACCTCGAACTTTTTTCAAAAATTTCACCGTTTCGTGCCGGGACACTTCCTATCATGTTTGTCTTGACGAGACTAAGAAAACAAATCCAAACAACCATACCGCAAATGTCTAGAAGTAGGTTTCCCAGTGGGACAAACATTGGTCCTGTACCCCTAGTATGGGACTATATGGGTCTATATGGGTCTCAGTGACTTTTTTCAAAAATTTCACCGTTTCGCTCCGGGACACTTCCCATCATGTTCTAAATGACGAGACTAAGAAAACAAATCCAAACAACCATACCGCAAATGTCTAGAAGTAGGTTTCCCAGTGGGACAAACATTGGTCCTATACCCACAGTATGGGACTATATGGGTCTATATGGGTCTCGGTGACTTTTTTCAAAAATTTCACCGATTCGCTCCGCGACACTTCCTATCATGTTTGTCTTGACGAGACTAAGAAAACAAATCCAAACAACCATACCGCAAATGTATAGAAGTAGGTTTCCAGTGGGACAAACATTGGTCCTATACCCCCAGTATGGGACTATATGGGTCTCCCTGAACTTTTTTCAAAAATTTCAACGATTCGCTCCGCGACACTTCCTATCATGTTTGTCTTGACGAGACTAAGAAAATAAATCCAAACAACCATACCGCAAATGTCTAGAAGTAGGTTTCCCAGGATGGTCCTATACCCCCCATACCCCATATAGGCATTTTCCCGTAATTTAGAATAAAGTCCGTGTTCCGTATTTTTTCAGGAAATTTTTTACATACACCCACCCTGGAACTAGGGGGAGATAACTCTATTGATAGGCAAGCCCCGTTAAGCCCGGCCACCTATATACCCCCCATACCCCATATAGGCATTTTCCAGGATTTTTCTATAAAGTCCGTGTTCCGTTTTTTTTTTCAGGAAAAATTTTACATGCACCCACCCATGACTGGATGCCCCTTGACATAGGCTTCACATGGATACCTCATACAACTCGATCGGCCCATTAGGGGCTCCCCTAGCTCCAAAATGTCTATTTTCATACCCTTTGGCCACCGCGCATGCGCAGAATGCCGATATTTCAACCCCACACCCAGCCCATCAGATGCCCTTCACGAATGCTTCACTTTGATACCTCACTCGACCCCACTGGACCATTAGTGGCTCCCCTAGCTCCAAAACGTCTATTTTCATACCCTTTGGCCACCGCGCATGCGCAGAATGGTGACAACGCTCGAGCCACTAGTCCAGTCATATGCCCCTTCACGAAGGCTTCACATGGATACCTCATACAACTCCATCGGCCCATTAGTGGCTCCCCTAGATCCCAAAACGTCTATTTCCATACCCTTTGGCCACCGCGCATGCGCAGAATGGTGACAACGCCCGAGCCGCTAGTCCAGTGCGATGCCCCTTCACGAATGCTTCACATTGATACCTCATATGACTCCATCGGCCCATTAGTGGCTCCCCTAGCTCCAAAACGTCTATTTTCATACCCTTTGGCCACCGCGCATGCCCAGAATGCCGATATTTCAACCCCGCACCCAGCCCATCAGATGCCCCTTCACGAATGCTTCACTTTGATACCTCACTCGACCCCATCGGTCCACTAGGGACCCCCCTCGGTCACAAAACGTCTATTTAGGTATTCCCCGTATACATTAACATTACAAACTGGCATGATCCGCCATTTTGCATCTCACATTTTGATAATGCCACCATCTTGGACCCACCAGTCTGGGAGCAAAATGGCGGCATGCCGCCATCTTGGACCCACCATGTCCAAAGGTCACGCCTCATTCACCCCAACCGGAAGTGACGTCATAGTTACATCCGGGTGAAATATTACTCAAAAAGGGTAGACCCTACTACTAACCCGGCTGTCAATGTCAGCAACGTACATTGCCGGTTTTTCCACGGCGTTACTGCTGAACATCTTCAGTGCGCATGCCTAGCTCTCGACGATACCCCAATCTTTGCATAAAGGTCAAGGCCCTAGGCCAATTAACATTGAAGAGACTGGAGATATTAGCTCAATCGGAATTGACCTCCGGAAGTTACCCGGACATTACCGGAGATTTCCAGACATTAATGCAGGTCAATGCGAAGAGAAAACAAGGGCAAACTATTGTGTTTTTTGCTTGCCAAACTTTTTTTGCAAACTGGTCTACATTTTTGCAACAAAGAGTTATTTTCACTAGTTTCAGTTTCTGCCGCCCGGAAGCGCTGCACAAAAGTACACCGGTTATTCATTTTCTCTACTACTTGTGTTGCAAAGAGTTTAGTCACAAATTTCGCATATGTTTGTAATGTGACAAAACGCGTTAACACTACATACAGTCAGCGAATATTTATACATAACAGATATTTCACACG
Organism: Hanleya hanleyi; assembly: GCA_036873755.1. Classification (NCBI taxonomy): domain Eukaryota; kingdom Metazoa; phylum Mollusca; class Polyplacophora; order Lepidopleurida; family Hanleyidae; genus Hanleya; species Hanleya hanleyi. Next base: position 14,872 of record JAVTVY010040159.1, on the reverse strand, counting down.
TACAAAACGAATAACTCTTCTGCGCATGCGACGTTTACAAACCGGTGATGATTTTAGGTGCTCCAAAATCATCTCCGTTTGTAAAATCTCAAGTTCATTATGTTTTTTCAATGTTTAAAAGATGGAATCGTCCATGACAGATGGCATAGGTGTATCAAATTATTTCAAGGCCAGTGAATGTGGACCAAAGGACCGCGAAGGAATTCGACGCATATACGTCGTTGACTCGATTTCTTCAAAATTATTCTTTATAAGATTTATGGAACCCCATATATCGATGATGAAGGTGCTCCAAACGATCTTCAAACCTATTATCTTCTAGTTGATTCTGTTGTGACATGCAAGTTTTGTCGAAAATTATGAGCGCGGTTTGTCACAATTTTTGCATAATTTTTTTTTTTTTTTGCATTAAATATTCGTGACAAAACCGCATTGACTTTGCATACAGTGTTAACCCCAAAACCATATTATGATAAAATGCGAAGCTTATGACAAAATGCGTTGCAACATAGCTGAAATTAGAATTTCGCCCACTGTGCTTTTGCTATATCTTTAGTGCATCTTCACAATACCAGGCAATCCTAAATCGTCGCAGACCTTTTTGGTGATTCGAATGAATTATTGTGTCGTTGCCTCTATAATACATAGCATGTCGGTATCCGATTTTTGCTTTGACACCCGATGTTGATTTCAGCTTGATTCAAAGTTGGACGTGTTTACTGATTGGCTCGAGTTAGAGGAAACCCACTCGATCTATTATCCATATTCTAACGGCTCGAAATACACTGGCTCGCGAGGATGCTTTTAGTACAGTGCTCAGTATTAACAAGAAAATACATACAACGTTACATGTGCGAGAAAGATCGATTTTAACAAAAAAAGGGCTTCATTTAGAATACCAATGACAATGAATTCCTGCTGGCCAAAATCAAAAAGTGTAAATCTAAGTTTAAATCCTAAAAATCCTAAAACGAATTGTTTCAGATCTATAGCTTCAACGCGAGAGAATGGGAAACAAGCAAAAGTCCCTGATACTCGTACTGTAATCAGATTGTCGACATATTGATATAAACATTCAGGCACGATTTCACTAACCAAATCTGGACCGACGTCCGTCCATCCCATATGTTCACCCGTATATAAAAGTAAATGAGGTAGTATTTATCTTGAGACTCAAAGAAAAATTACTTCGCAAGCATCTACCATTCATTGCATGTATTCTCTGTATACCTATCTGTAGGTTGGGTCTTCACCCTTCGTATTAATTAATGAACATTAAATAGAAACATATGTGACCTTCTAGTACCCCGTACTTGCGCATAAAGATGATAAAGAGCCCAGTTGAAATGGAGGATTAACGGCGGCTGGTTTTCAAACTATATGAGGAACTAGCAGTTTCTCATAATACGATACCCGAGAATATTTAATAGACACTTTATTTCAGCAAGGAGTAAATTCGGAAATGCGAATACTTGGAGCTCTTCTTGCAGATATACCACAGCAAATCATTTACAGCAAATCTATTCAGCACGAAAGTACACTCACAAATGCATTGATAGAGCTAACTTGGTTCAACTCACACGGATACGATCCGCTTCCAAGCAGTTTTTCAAACTTTTCTATACCCCACAAAAACATCCTCCCAAGCCAGTGCATCGAACGATCTGTTAGGTTCGATACGGGCTTTTTCAGTTACCCAGACCAGTTTTGAATATAAATAGATCACGGGGTTTCCGCAGTGAACGTGCTTAGTTAGCTCATTACGCCAATCCCCTGTGATACATGAGATTTCAATGAGGTTTCAATTTCATTTCTGGCCAAACTACTTTGATGTCAGGGTGAAATCGACATCGGAGGTCAAAGCAAAAACCGCTCTAATGGTAGAGCGTCGGCCTCGTAAGCGGTAGGTACTGGGTTCAATCCCAGTCGGGTCATACCAAAGACTTGAAAAATGGAACGCTTATAGCATTACGTGGATATAGTACAATGTTCGCTCGGTGTCAGTATAATGTGGCTGAGTGGGGTGTCATGTCTGCCCACGGCATGATATTTCAGTGGGACAGCACTATGTACGAAATGTACGAGATTGTATAATAGAGGCATCTAGCTTCGGTGGGGTCTTCTTCTATACTACGTCAGAACAAGGCCTCGGAGCCAAACCAATCACCATATGTAGTTGTTGGGAAAGTGTCGGATGGGCAATATTTGCCTTTTTCGTTGACCATAACCAATAAAATAATTCGATTTTATGATCACTAACCTTTCATAAGACTGGTTTATGTTTGACTGTCCCATTCTGGCTTTGCACGACATCTAAACTCGGATGGGGGAGAGGCTAATCAGAACGCCGACTACGCACCACAATAACGCGCGACAAACACTATACGCACAGCGGCGATGTGGGAATTGCCCACTCCCCCCCACCTCCGTCCGAGTTTAGATGTCCTGCGAAGCCAGTAATGGACAGTCAATCATAAACAAGATGTGTTATGAAAAGTGAGTGGCTCAAGAAGGCCTCAGAGGAGGTAGAAGAGGCATCGCGACTCAAGAACTCATTTGAATCACCAAAAATGTTAAGGTAAACCGTCTGCGAGAATTCAGGATTTACCTGGACTTGTGAAGATGCGCAAAAAACGGCAGATTATGTTTTCTTCGGGAAGTAACCTGAGTTTAATCTCTGGGGTTAATTATCGTTTGAATAGGAAAACATGAACGGACTATGAATATTTCCAGGAGCCCAATAAGTGTAATTTTTGTATGGCCCACCAAGTATGAAATTGACGCGCGCCAACTGCAACCTGCACGTGCGATCATTTCAGATCGGCGCCACGTCAGGATTGTCCGGTACCGGTAAGTGACATCCAGCAGGTGTTTCGGTGACTTTTGACATATTGTTGACAGGAACATATTGCAGAAAAGGTGAAAATTCCACCCCTTATATTTGTCGAATCAACGCATTGTAATTTCAATACAATTAGTTAGATCTACGGTACCGCAGACGGCGCAGCGTCCCAGACAGTTCATGCCCCGCTCCGATCATGATTGTCATCTTGTAAATATCAAATATCGTACTGGTAGATCCTAGTCAGTCAATATCATGAATTATGCTACTTACCATAACCGTCGTTTTATAGTTTACAAGTAAAGTAAAATAAGAACAGGGCGGACTCACATGGAGACCCCCCCCCCCACACACACCCAAAGCCGAGGATAGCCTATAAATTTCCCTATATTTTCTCAACTCTGTTATATTTCAAGATATTACATCAGTTATATATTCAGGCAAGCGTCTGAAGAGAAAAGTCCATGTTCAATCTCGGGCATGACGCTTCACTGACCGTCGCACTTTAGCAATCAGTCGTCATTTCACTGATTTCTGGCTGCAGTGGAAATATAATATTACGGACCGGGTCTGTTTCGCCTTGTTCATATTTCGAGTGTAAATGATTTTCGGCAATATGTCGAAGCAATCTCTTTTCTTTCAGAGCAAGCAAATCCTGAACATTGTCTTTGTATTTGTGCATTTTCAGTCTGAAATTCAAGAAAATCTATTCAGAAACAAAGAAAATCTCCAATAGCATTTGCAAATCACAAATTGACTTGAGAGTTGAGGATTTCAATGCTGTATTCTGGATTCTGATGCCATAATTCAACATCTACGGTAGAAATGTCAGAACGAATTTCTTTTTGGCGAATTTGACGTACGTTTTAGGTTTTCGTGAAATTATGGCCTGCTCTGTTGGACGATTCCAAAGTTACATGCTCATTGCTGGCATTCGGCATTCTTCAAGAAAGCCGTTTGTCCAGTTTTGCCTCTCCTCTGTATGTTCAATACCATTCAATACCAATGAATGTTAGGGATATAAGGGGGGGGTGGGGGGGGGGGATCATATGGTAGGGATATAAGGGGGGTTAGTCTAACAGTGTATTATCATTCTAAATGGCTAACTATCATAAACACAAGAAATGAACAACATTAAACATTGCGTTACGTGCATGACGCGATAAACGGAAAATTTGTAAGGGGAGTCTAATTTAAATAGGAACTGTGAATACTCATTTAAATAGGCCTGTGATCAAAATCATAAGTTTTGCTGAGAAATGATTATATAGTTATTCGACTACATCTTAGCTTGACTGGAAATTCAGAAATAGTGCCGTTACGTACGTGACGCTGTGAAAGGGCACAACAAATATATGTAGTCGTTAAAGCCAACAGTAGGAAATCTTGTGAAAACAGAAAGTAAATTACTCACCTGAACAGGTCTATTATTACACTACATGAAGTTTGCAAAATTAACAATAATATATTGCATTGTAAAATTGTAAGACATACAATCGTACATGCTATATGTTTGGAGCACAATTCATATAGCAAATGTTGGTGTTGTTAATTGCAGTGCAATGATTTAAGTGGTATTCAAAGCACATGGAAATATCTGCATGAAACTTTCATACATTGAAAGCTTACATTTCTAACATTTCGTTGTCTGCATTAGATTCATTTTGTCTGCCTTACTTTATTGTAAGGCACATTGTTATATGATACAAATGTACATGTCGTCATAACCCTTTTGATACATTTATTATGTTATCTTTACATGGGATTCAATACATTTTAACTAGTTTCGCGGCTTCTTTCAGGATATGACCATTGACTTGGCTAATACACAAAATTCTACACTAGTAGATGTAAGACTTTTCATTGGCAATCTGTGATCCACAACGAAAATGATCAAGAAGAAGAAGAAAGAAAAAATACTAAATGAAACATTACGACAAACTACAAAAATATCTTAATACAGTACTTATTTGTTTCATTACATGTGAATGTACCCCCTTGATGACAAAAAAGCCATTTTCCCCATGTGATATCTCTGACAAAAACATGTCACAAACGTAACACATACGTTATGTACGTGACATATCTGCAATATTGCTATCATTATAACTTACAATGCCTCATTTTATAAAATCGAATAATTATCTTGATTATGTATTTTCTGAGCACAAATGCAAAATCTCAATATTTCCCCCTTAAATGTTGAAAATCGACGCGAGAGTAAGAACTCCCGTCCTTCATCTCATGTAAGTCATCCCCGTCGGTCCGTGTGATACCCGACAGAAACGTGGTATAAAGATCGCTCCCGTAAAATCTATAGCAAAATTGAAAGTAGAAAGATGGAAAGCTCCATATCTCTCCGGTATTCCAGTTTCCGTCTCGTAAAATTCAAACAGGTTGATGGAAAGCTCCACACAGCTTCCATCTTTTTACTGTATGTAGTTTTGTTTTGGGTCTGATAAACGGGATACAAGGGTTTTTAGGAGGGAACCGGCACATGTTAATTTCAATCAGATATAATGTAGATCTGATGGAAATGAGTCGTAATAAATGAATATATTCAAGGTTGGTAGAAATGTGGCTAATTTTAATAGAGTATATCGCTCCAGTAAAGCGGCGTCGAGCTTTCCAAATTCTACTTTCAATTTTGCGAAATGGAAAGCTTACAGACGTGAAATGTCGAGCTTTTCGTCTTTCTACTTTCGATTTTGCGAAATGGAAAGCTGACTTGTCAATCGTTACACGGACTCCCGTCGATCCGCCACATTCCTTTTTACATCCGGCAGCCTGTCACGGATTACGAGTTTTTAAGCATATATGATTATGCAAAGAGTAGACAAATATTGTTTTTTTATTACTTTTAGAAATATTGTAGATATTTTTATCAAATATCAGACAGACTGGCTGTTACAGATACGTATACGGTACATGTAATATTATCGTGCATCAAGGTTCGACGTTGAATTTATTTGTAGATATATAATCTAATCCGCACTGATCTGGGCTTGTAACACATGTTTGTTAACTTTCAATTCAATTCATTGCTCCACTCTGACCCTTTTCAGTATACATGTATGTATGGCAGGATAACATGAGATAACATGAATACATGCTTAAACAAATTGGCGGTAAGCGACTATGCCTATGTTGGGTATAGTGCCGATGTAGCCCCAGCAGGGACCTAATGATACTGTCATTAGGTCCCACGTACATCCTAGCCACCATCGTCGTGTAGAAGCCCGAATCGTATAAACAATGATTTAGTTGCTCCTTACCATGCATTTTCCGATAAAACATATCATGAACTAGTCCGAATCGTCCGAACGGCCAACATCTGTTGTCTTTTTGAGTGGGTTTCGTCACCTTTTGTACCAGTCGCCGCTGAAAATTTCAAACAGCTCCGCCATGTTTGTTTCCACGCTGGAGTGTTGACTGTGCAAACAGTGGGCGCAATAATCACCACACACGCCACCGTTTGCACAGTCGACACTCCAGCGTGAAAACAAACATGGCAGAGCTGATCATATATTCAAGCGGGGACTGGTACAAAAGGCGGCGAAACCCACTCAAAAAGACAACAGATGTTGGCCGTTCGGACGATTCGGACTAGTTCATGATACGTTTTATCGGAAAATGCATGGTAAGGAGCAACTAAATCATTGTTTATACGATTCGGGCTTCTACACGACGATGGTGGCTAGGAGGTACGTGGGACCTAATGACAGTATCATTAGGTCCCTGCTGGGGCTAGTGCCGATGCAGCTGGATATTGTACTATATACTGTTGGTAGATAGGACTATATGACTATATGATGTCAATGTAACGTGCATATGCATTTATCTTATCTATGCTACTTTGTCAAAGATGTTCGGTTTGACGGTAATTTTTTCCTCAATGTAATTATAAATATAATTTTCTCGTGTTTGCTTCGAAAGTTAAAGCTTGAGAGAGAAAATACTGAATTTTCGTATTCTGAATTTTCACTGAGAAGAGATGATTCAAAACAACAGTTCGCGCATTAGAAAATAGGCATTTGTTTGCTTTTGCAATTTTGGTGATATTCTTGGAGGGAATTCCTTTCAACTGTCAAATAGGACTTCTTTAACCAAACGAGTCCATGGCCTGATCTGGACTTTATTTTGGGCACCCATACACGGCGCAGAGTGCATGTGAAAATTTATAGTGAAATAGGCTGCGATGTGGGACTGTCGAAGCCCATGAAAGCTGTGGAGTATTAAATGGTCTAAATACAGCCTGATAACTTAATATTTGGCAACAGTACTTGCATTACTATGGTTTCAATCAGTTCAGGAAGGGAAATTTCTAAAAAAAAAAAAAAAAAAAAAAATTCATGCCGACCAAACATGTTATAACGGGCTCAAAATACGACATGGATCAGACCCTAGAGTCGTAGATATCCAAATTAAGTGGGTTTGATCCCAAATGATACTAAAAAATTGTTTTTGGTTAAAAGTGTCACATTTTCATAATACAGAAATATGTTAAAACGGTTGAGAGTGCTCTGTAAGGGTGGAGTGCTCTGGAACGCTTGGAGTGCTCTGTAAGGGTGGAGTGCTCTGGAACGCTTGGAGTGCTCTGTAAGGGTGGAGTGCTCTGGAACGCTTCGAGTGCTCTGTAAGAGTGGAGTGTTCTGGAACGCTTGGAGTGCTCTGTAAGGGTGGAGTGCTCTGGAACGCTTGGAGTGCTCTGTAAGGGTGGAGTGTTCTGGAACGCTTGGAGTGCTCTGTAAGGGTGGAGTGTTCTGGAACGCTTGGAGTGCTCTGTAAGGGTGGAGTGCTCTGGAACGCTTGGAGTGCTCTGTAAGGGTGGAGTGCTCTGGAACGCTTGGAGTGCTCTGTAAGGGTGGAGTGTTGTGGAACGCTTGGAGTGCTCTGTAAGGGTGGAGTGCTCTGGAACGCTTGGAGTGCTCTGTAAGGGTGGAGTGTTGTGGAACGCTTGGAGTGCTCTGTAAGGGTGGAGTGCTCTGGAACGCTTGGAGTGCTCTGTAAGGGTAGAGTGTTGTGGAACGCTTGGAGTGCTCTGTAAGGGTGGAGTGTTCTGGAACGCTTGGAGTGCTCTGTGAGGGTGGAGTGCTCTGGAACGCTTGGAGTGCTCTGTAAGGGTGGAGTGCTCTGGAACGCTTGGAGTGCTCTGTAAGGGTGGAGTGCTCTGGAACGCTTGGAGTGCTCTGTAAGGGTGGAGTGTTCTGGAACGCTTGGAGTGCTCTGTAAGGGTGGAGTGCTCTGGAACGCTTGGAGTGCTCTGTAAGGGTGGAGTGCTCTGGAACGCTTGGAGTGCTCTGTAAGGGTGGAGTGCTCTTCTAGAACGCTTGGAGTGCTCTGTCATCGCCATTCGGCACATGATTCATCCACCTAAGAATTGTAACAGCCGTTTGACCGAATGGATACAGTGTCGGAATACAGATTAAAAAAAGCAAACTTGTGGATTCGAATCCCCAGATGATAAAAAAAAATATTTTCTTTTTTCTCTTTTCTCCTCATCTTGATGTTGGACTTTAAAGTGCAATAGTGACGCGAAATAAAGATAGCCTACCGCCAACGCAAAGAATCGGTTCTGTTTTTATAATCCGTGAACAGTCAACACACATAACTCCACACACATGCATGTACAGCACCACCGTGCGCTAGTTCAGTTCTTCAATATTGTGACAATGCAGCAAAGCAAAACATTGTTTCCCATATTTATAATTCTTCATGGGAGTATTCCTTCTGAGGGCAACGGAAAGATAAATGTTGTAACTATATGAACGGACAAATAGAAGGTAAACTTGTCTGAAATCAAGGCCTGTTATGTTCACTGGTCCACAACAGTTACAACTGTATGAGAATATGAACTAGAAATTCCCAATAAACTGGCCTCGCTGGGCTGCAGGGAGTTGGGGAATACCTGAGCATTCACGTCACAATATACCGGCCGGCTTTGAGCGAGACAATGAAACAACCAGATAGCCAGGTCTAGGTATGAAAGCATCTCAGATAGCGACGCGGAAGGGGGAAAATCCATCTAAAGCGAACACCTCGTTTGAACGGAGAACAAATGTGAAACTCTTAATTTATAACCTAATTTAGCCTGTGCAATTAAGTTACCGAAATGTCGTAGCCGTCACTTTGTGCCGAAATGTCGTACTCGCTACTTTGTGCCGAAATGTCGTGTGGCGGTAATGTTGCATACCGGATTGTCCTCATATGCTTGGGCTATATGTAAATTCATAAAATACCGAAAACTGACACATTTCCCGACTATCTTTGCCAACATTTTCGCCTATTCTATTCGGAGCTCTACTGATCAACACGCGCTTTTTTCGCCTTGCAGATATGTGTGTCAGTTTCGGGTAGTTCCTTTACTTATATATTATCAACATCAGTAACCTGATGCAGATGGGGTTAATAATGATGGACTGAGTCGACAAAATAGCCATAGCTGATAGAGGCCTGCAAGTGCCTCTTATATTTCCCTATATTTTTTAGTCATTCTTATATTTTCCTATATTTTACTCAAAACCTCCTATATTTCCTATATTTTGACTTTTTCTCATGAAAACTTTCACCAATGCTCTGAAATGGCACGAGGAAATAAATTTCAGAATAAATCAATATGAACACATTTCAATCTCTCTTTGTTTTTACCGAGCAGCAGAACGGGTATTCTCAATCATCATCACTATGACCACATTCAGTGGAATTGATTTGATTGGTCACACGCTTAAAACTAAGTGTCGAAACCTACTCGTAAAGTGTTGCAATAACCCTTTAAGTGTGTCCACAGGGACAGCACTTTAAAGTGCAGTCCCTGTGGACACACTTAAAGTGTTATTTCAACACTTTACAACACTTTAGTTTTAAGCGTGCACCTGAAAACTACAAAGTTTGGAACAGCAGTCTTTCGTTTTTGAAAACAGCAGGAGTGCTGTAAATCACTCTCCAAATATGATACTAGGAGTGTAAATCACACTCCTGAAGGCTTTTAGTATACAGAGAAGTTGTTGCGAGGTGTGCAGTTTCCACTCGCCTAGATCAATTTTAGGAGTGTGATTAGGAGTGTGGTGTGATCACATTCCTCAAAAACGAATGACTGGAACAGGGTGTGGCACCTTGTTTTTTTTTTATCTCGAGCTGTAGAACACGATGGGAGGGGTCTCGAGGCCACGCGCTGAATTTTGTTGCAAAGTGCTGATGACGCATGCGCAGTAGGCAGGCAGATCGAGGTGGACGTTTTGGGGTCTAGGTGGACCCATAGTTGTCCGATTGGGTCGAGTGAGGTGTCATAGTGAAGCACTCATGGGGAAGCGTCCAACTGGATGTTATGGGGTGGGAATATGCGCATGCGCAGTAGAAAAAGGGTATTTGAATGGACGAGGGTCGTATTTGGGGTCGAGATGGACCAAAAGTGGTCCGATTGGGCCGTGTGAGGTGTTATTCTGAAGCATTCGTGAAGTCGCATCCGACTGGACTAGTGTGTAGTGAAAGTAAGGTTATGGTGCGCATGCGCAGTAGAAAAACGACGTTCCAAATGGTCGCGGTGGACCCATAGTGGTCGGAATGGGTCTCAGTTTGAAGCTCTCATGGGGTAGCGTCCAACTAGACTGTCGTGGAGTAAAAGTAGCGCAGTGGTGCGCATGAGCAGGCAGGGAATGGTGGGAAAAGGACATTGGAATGTGCGTTTTGGGGTCGAGGTGCGCCCATATTGGGCGTACTGGGTAGGAGTGGGTATCCATGTGAAGAGCTCCTCCAGGCCGATCAAGTCATGTGTGGGTGCATGTTTTTTGACAGAAAAAACGGACTTTATACCTAGTGAGTCATAGAAATGGGAATGTTGTTGTTGTTGTTGAGATAGTGTAGTCTCAATTTTGGTGAAATAAGTCAAGGGAAGTAAACCAGTTGCCCCTTAGTAGTAGAGAAAACAGAAACCCAGTATATTTGCCCTGTGACCTTTGTGGAGAGTTTTACAGTAATGCCATAACGCCCAATCTGAACGCCTTAATGCCCTATCTTAACACTTTATCGTAATGCCTTAATGCCCTATCTTAATGCCTTAACGCTCTAGCATATCAGTGTTTTATCTTTTATGCAAGATTGTACCTGCTATTATATAATACTAACGCATCGACAATGTGTATGTATCAATCCATTCACACCAGGGAATAAAACATGCTGGTCCCTGATGATGTCATCGCTCTACACCGGGACACTGTACGGGTGTTTAGCTGGGAAAACGTCTGTTTTGTATGTCATCGCTCTATATGTCCGGGTAAATTTTCTAGGAATACCCCTGTTCTATTCATAGAACACTCGGGAGTAGTAGTCCAGAGAAAGAGGAGTTTCAGAGGTGAAAAGGAGCTTTTGGCGGAGATGAGGGTCTTGTTTCATCCGGCTACCTGGTAGAGTTACCTCTGTGTGCGTGTGTGAACGAGTAGGAGGAGGAATGTGCGTAACGCCCGAACGTCTTCTATAGCTAATCCCTTACGGCTTATTGCCATGATGCAGATGACAGAAAGACAGATCAACACGTTCACAAGTTTTCGTACAGTTTATTCTACCCAATTTTACATCATACCCAAGCTGTGGGAGCCAATCAAAAGCCCCAATTTGGGGCTGCATCACTCATATTCGTTCTTGCCCGTTAGATGTATTCTCGGCTGCTCTTGTCCAATCGGAAACCGCCATTTCAGAAAGTTCAATTTTCGGACATGTTCACTCTGATCCGTTTGTTCTAATCCTCGTCAGGAAGGCTAAGAAACTGTAACGGCAATATGTCACGGAACAGTTGCGCATTTTGATCGAATTTTGCAGGGCCTCGGAGGTTGGTAGCCCCATATCCTCTTACAGGTGACATTTGGTCTTCACGATGGTCCTGTGCATATGGTCGCCTTTCATTTCAAGCGGTAGCAGGGTATACTGCTCATAGATCGCCATGGCTGTTTTCCTGATAGTGGGGCCTCGTCGAGGACTGAAGCGTGAGTATTAATAGCTGCTGTCACAATACGATCCCAAAAGGTAGGTTCATCCTAACTCAGTATTTCCTGGGGCGTAGCCTATCTAAGATCAAACCCTCTTTATCAGTAGATAGAATTTCAGCAGTCTCGTTTTTGGTATCAGTCGGCGGGCTCTCAGAATCAGCTGGAATATTCTCAGCATCTGCATCGGCTTCTTGTGCCTCGGTGTCTTCAATCCCATCCCTAACCTCTTCAATCTTCTGGTGTCGCATCATATCGTAACGTCTGGTGAACGTGCGTTCGCACTCAGAGCGAGCATGTTGGTGGTTGAACGTCGACTGTGCACGTTTTTGGGATACGCTTGCTTTTATGAACAGTAACGCCCGCCAAAACCAGCTTAGCGGTTCAAAGACCTGGTGAAATAGCTCAGAAGCTCTCATTTTTCTAGATATTCGATGGAAATGACCCTAATTCATCGAAATGCAGTGACAACCATCAATGCCCGTCGTTACGCCTTAACGCCCGTCTCAACGCCTTAACGCCCACCTCAACGCCTTATCGTAACACCTTAACGCCCTAGCTTAGCGCTTTAACACGCTATAGTAGTGCCTTAATTCCCTATCAAAACGCCTTAATGCAGGTGTGGTACACCCATTTTATGTTATACCTGTCGTATTAGGTGCCTTAGGTGTATTCTCGGCTGCTTTTGTCCAATCAGAAGCCGCCTTTTGAGAAACTACAGAGCTCGGAGCTGTGGGATGACCGGCTAAGAGCTTGGAGCTCTTCAAGCTCGGAGCTCTTGGAGTCTGAACTCTGAGCTCTTGAAGTTCGGCGCTCGGAAGTGACGTCATCGCACGCATGAGCACGCATCTGTGGTGCACCCTGTACCCTATAGCCCATAGGCATATGGTACACCAGGTCCACCTCTCTGCTTCGAACTCTGTAGCTAATGGGCAAGAATGAATACAACAGGTACAACATAAAATGTGTGTACCACACATGCGTTAATGCATTACAATAGGGCGTTAAGGCGTTAAGATAAGGCGTTAAGAAAGGACCTTAAGGCGTTGAGACGGGCGTTAAGCGTTGAGACGGGAGTTAAGGTGATTAGACGGGCGTTGCAGATTCTGAGAATATGCCAGCTGATTCTGAGAGTCCGCCGACTGATACCATCTACTGATATAGAGAGCTTGATCTCAGATATTCAGGCTACGCCCCACGAAAGCCTGAGTGAGGAAGAACCTACCTTTTGGGATGATATTGTGACAGCAGCTATTAATACTCTCGCTACAGCGATCGAGGACGCGGGACAGGATAACCTACAACAGACGTACATCCAAATGCGCCCCACCATCAGGAAAACAGCCATGGCGATCTATGAACAGTATACCCTGCTACCGCTTGAATTGAAAGGTGACCATATGCACAGGACCATCATGAAGACCAAGCGTCACCTGGAAGAGGATATGGGGCTACCACCCTTCATGGCCCTGCAAAATGCGACCAAAATGCGCAAACAGCTGTTCCGTGACATATTGCCGTTACAGTATCCTTGCCTGCCTGACGAGGATTAGAACAAACGGATCAGAGCGAGCATGTCCAAAGATTGAACTTACTGAAATGGCGGTTCCTGATTGGACAAGAGCAGCCGAGAATACATCTAACGGGCAAGAAGGAATATGACAGATGCAGCCCCAAATTGGGGCTTTTGAGTAGACAAGAGCCTACGATAATTGTAAACGTACCCAATGGATTGGGGCTCCCCCAGCTTGGGTATGATGTAACCTTGAAGAGAATAAACTATATGAAAACTTGTGAACGTGTTGATCTGTGTTTCTGTCATCTGCATCATGTCATTAAGCCGTAAGGGATTAGCTATAGAAGACGTTAGGGAGTTAACCCCATTCCTCCTCTTCCTCCTCCACACACGCAGACACAGTTGACTCTATCAGGTAGCCGGATGAAACAAGACCCTCATCTCCCACAAAAGCTCTTTGCACCTCTGAAGCATCCCTTTCTCTACTACACCCGAGTGATCTATGAATAGAAAATTCCCGAAAAATTTACCCTGACATATAGAGCGATGACCTACAAAACAGGGGTTTTCCCAGCTAAACACCCGTAGAATGTCCCGGTGTAGAGCGATGACATCATCGGGGACCACCATGTTTTATTCTGTTGGCGATGCGTTAGTGTTATATAATAGCATGGTACAATCTCGCGCAAAAGATAAAACACTGGTATGCTAGGGCGTTAAGGCATTAGGATAAGGCGTTGGGGCATTGAAATAGGGCGTTAAGGCATTACGATAAGGCGTTAAGATAGGGCGTTAAGGCGTTCAAATAGGGCAAGGCGTTACTGTAAAACTCTCCACAAATGTGTCACGGGGCAAATATACTGGGTTTCTATTTTCTCTACTACTAAGGAGCAACTGGATTACTTCCTCTGACTTCCCCGAAATTGAGAGACTACACTATCTCAACAACAACAACAACAACAACAACAACAATAACAATAACAACAACATTCCCATTTCTATGACTCACCAGGTGTGAAGTTTCTGTGAAAACATGCAACCACCCACGACTTGACTTCACATGGATACCCTCCCTGACCCAGTACGCCCAATATGGGCCCACCTCGACCTCAAAACGTCTATTCCAATGCACTTTTTCCATCATTCCCTGCCTGCGCATGCGCACCATTGCGCTACTTTTACTCCACACCAGTCCAGTTGGACGCTACCCCATGCTTGCTTCGAACGGATACCCCACGCGACCCATTCGTCCATTCCAATGCGTTTTTTTCTACTGCGCATGCGCGCCATAACCCTACTTTCACTACATACTAGTCTAATCGGATGCTACTTCACGAATGCTTCACGTTGGCACCTCACTCGGCCCAATAGGACCACTATTGGTCGATCTCGACCCCAAAACATCCATTCAAATACCTTTTTTCTTCTTTGACAGGCGTTTAGAAGTCGGCGTATATAACACAAGATTATTCTCTGGATAACAACTTCTTTATTGCTGTGGAGCTGACGTTTCGTTGGAGATACTTCCAAATTTTTCAA
>JAVTVY010040158.1:0-18699 GCA_036873755.1 Hanleya hanleyi | reverse complement strand
TTTTTGTGGCTACAAATGTAACCACATTTTGTAGCCACATTCAATCCCTATAGAGAAATGTAGCCACATTTTGTAGCCACAAAAACCCCGGCATTTGCGGTTAGGCCACAATATCCCTTATTCTCCATCATTTTCCCTATACCTACAACATGGCCCTGCACAGTTTATACTAATAGATTTGCCCTTTCCCTACTACTCGTCTGTCTCGGAAGTAGAAGTCTGCCATCTGATGGTAAGACCTTGAATAGCCTCAGTTGACCCCACCGATTCCACATCATTTTCTTCAGTTGGCATGGCATGACCTGTAATACTATTACCACTGCCAACTGGCCTTCCACTGGCACTACCACATTTTCTCCTGTATCTTCTATGTTTGCGATCCATAATATCACGAAAAACTATTGACTGATTCACAATTTCCTCCAACAGTACCCCACGTGTAACATCATGCACCAACAGCCCACCATACACGTGGTTTTCCACAACAAAATTGAATAAAACTAACCAACTATTTTTGACATATATAACATGATAGAGATTAGTTCGTAATATAAAATGAAATATCCATGTGCTAAATGTCATAATTTACTTGTAAGTTTAAATCTCGCAGCATTTTGTACACCGTCTTGAAATGTACATACCTTACGTAACACCACCATCAAACCCCAAATCAGTCCAAGGAAAAAGCACAGAATCTAATTTTATTCCTGTCCGATCGTTGATCAGAAGACATATAAACGTGCACAATTACATGTAATACTAATCCTCTTCAGTTGTTCATAAATCGTCATTGTATTTACCCGTAAATCTGAATTTTTCTTCAACTGTCATACAGGAACAATAGACCCGCCGGCGAATTACCACAGTGGGAGCCATTGCGCCGGAAGTAAGAAGTTCAGCACCTATGTTCAAAATTTAATTCATTAGACTTTTTCTTCTAACGTCAAAATATTTCGTTTTATGCATTATAAAATATTTCACTATTTAGTAGAGGCTTATTTCCTTTTTAATATTACATCCAATGATGTGTTCTTCTTCCCGAGCGCTGCGGAGGAATGTTTAGCACTTCCGGTTACGTTGGTGCAGGAAAAATCGCGGTGATGTCCTGGTAAATATGATAAATCTTGCAACATTACGTTTAATAGAAACCTTTCAGACCGAGTAATCATTGTTGCAGGGATCTCAGGTTGTTATCATCGAAAAATGTAGCATTTCCCATCTTTCTACGCTTAGAAATATCCACATTTGTGCTATGTTTACAAGATCACCGTTTCCAATTCAAAATGGCGAACTCAAATGCACGTGGGTCATACATGTTAGTTGTATTCACCTTCATATGATGCGGGAAAATCGAGTTTTATTCGCGCATGCCAAACCTAATATGTTCATGTACATTTACATCATTCTTTGAACGTCTGTTAATTGAAAGCGATATTTCATATTTTTGTCAAATTCTTTTGCGTCATGTTTTCATAATTACACCACAAATATTTTTCTCAAAATTTTCAAACTTTAATTACTTGGGATTTCATGACCAATAATTATATTGACATTCAAATTTTGACTATTTTATACCCCCTTTATCTCTTTCGCAATACTGTTGTTGTTGTTACCACTGATATGTGGATGCCTTCGCAAAGGCCTTAAAATAGTTGCAATTTTTCAAGAATAATCGTGTACGTGGCTGATAAATTTGGAGCGCCCTATATGCCTATATGCGAATAACATTCGTTGTTGTAGTTTGGGAGTCTTCTGAAATTAATGGGCAGGGGTTTTAAAAATTTGACAATTTTATTTATATTTTCTATGCATTTTAATTAATTTTAAACTTCCATTTTATTCCAACGTGAACCCTAAAACGAAACTTGCAATAATCGAATTTCTTCCGTGAAATATCGGTACCAAAAATTCTCATATATATCCCAACCTCGATACCAGAAGTGGATGAAACTTCATCCACTTTTGTTGATACTAGAATAAAATACCTGTACACATTTTTGTTGAATTTGGACCACTGCTGGGAATAAGAAAAAATTATATACTATAAAAACATTTGTACACGATTGTTCCAACTAAGAAACTGACTATGTAGGTGGCTGTCTTAGCGTAACATTAAATTAACGCCCCTGGTAATTAATTTACAAACATGGGCACGCGATCCAATATAGTAAAGAATATAGTGAAACAGTAAACAGTATCATGCCTTCTTGATAATTAACACGATATAAATAAGGACTCTTCATCTAGTCTGCAACTTGTACGTGGCCCACTCCCTCTGTTTTATTGATTGATGTGATTGTTCTAGTGATTGTACTCTGTCCTAAATGGGCTTGTTTCTAGTACAATAAATTGAATTGAATTGTCCCACGGTTTGGTGTTGCACTGACATGACCCATAACATTCCAATGCAAAACTCCTCACAGTAATGATATGTCTCTTTCTATCTCGCCTTGAAGCAGTGATCAGCCATCGAAAAAATAGTCCCCTGGCAAGGCATGTTATCGAGTTTAACTGGAATAAAATTACAAGCTAAATATAACAAATACCATAAAACTTTCTGTCCGTACAAACGGCATGTGATTATTTGTTGGAACGAAGGTGGAAAACAGTCAAGACCAATTTGACCTTGGGAAGAGATCACGGGGTCTCGACCCACACAGCAGTACGGATTGGGACTATTTTACAAATGGCTGCCTATTTCTTTTTCGTATGTGACGATCTTGTTCATCAAACTGTGTCATATTAGAAGATACCAAGCGGAAAAGAGTCGAATTACGATACCAGGAATGATTTGGACCAGGTAAGCATCGCAAAATTATCTCACATTTCACCCCGGCATACACGTGAGAAAATTATGTTGAAAACTGGGCTCCCCGTGATGGTTTTAGGTGGGTAAATTACATTGTGCAGATCAAGCTCTATTCTGGTCAAATATTCTGTACGTATTTACAAATGGTATACACAGCCACACTGTATAGCACAATGATGCACTGCAAAAACATTTGAAGACATTTTTAAAAATCCATTTGGCACTGAATTTCTGTTAAAAACAAGGCCTCTATATGGTGATAATTCTCTGATTATTCAATCAAACTTTGCACCCATATCAGGCTCAAATTTTGATCCTGAACATTCTAAATAAAGGAAAAATTACAGGCATAAGTTTATAGCGTCCTAGGCTTTGGATTATGGATTATGAGAGGAAATAAATTTCTGTTTTGGTATCATTCCCTCTTACAACATGCTAAACAAGAACGGGGAACAATTCTTCAGCAGTCCATGAATTGATCAACTGGGGTACAGATTAGCCACATATATGCAACTCAGTGTATGTAACCACCACTGAGTTGCACATCCTTACTAGGGCAAGCATCAGTAGCGTCATTTTCTTCGTGCCCAAACATGAGAAAATGTATAATTGACTATGGCATTTAACGGGTTGTAAACATGTCAAATATACTTCTCTCCCCGACACAAAGTATCTGGCTCATTCCTGCAGCGCAAGTACACGTAAATAGCACCAAACCATGTCACTATCTTCCTATCACGCTCAAATGTTGAAAATGGCCTAACTACAACAAACGCTCCAATGCGCATGCACCGCTTCAAAGCGGAAATATAAAAACCACTTTACGATATGTCGTAAAGAAGAAGGCGTCATCAGCTAGTGGGCGGGGCCTAACGCACGTGGTCAAGCTCCATCTCCGTTACCCCAGCAGCTGATGACGCCTTATTTACGACATATCGTAAAGTGTTTGTGTTATTAGCGGTGAATGCGCATTGCAGTGTTTGTTGGACTTGACTGCCATTTTCAACATTTGAGCGTGATAGGAAGATAGTGACATGGTTTGGTGCTATTTACGTGTACTTACGCTGCAGGAATGAGCCAGATACTTTGTGTCGGGGGAGAGAAGTATATTTTACATGTTTACAACCCGTTAAATGCCATAGTCAATTGTACATTTTCTCTTGTTTGGTCACAAAGAAAATGACGCTACTGATGCTTGCCCAAAGGATGTGCAACTCAGTGGTGGTTACATACACTGAGTTGCATATATGTGGCTAGGGTACAGATATGCTACAAGTTTGGACTGGTGCCCAATATTCTTTACGAATTGATTTCAGTACTCATCAAAATATACCAGGAATACATACTGGGATTCATAAATGATGGCAATTTATCTGGATTTCCTGCGGAATTAACCAGCTGTGATACATAAATGTCCATGGAAACTTTTCAGTGAATATGAGAATGTGTCGTGCACTTCTTTTGTTGGCAGTTGGATTATTAGACTGTTTATCGTAACTTAAACAGGTGATCGAGGTATTAGCCTATTCCCCAATCGTGGTATAGGCTATGTCAACTTCAGTTTTTATATATTTATGGAAAATGTGGACATTCACAAACATGCCGGACTGCATGAATCTTTCAACAACATTCATTGCTTCATTATTCCATGATTTTCACGGCAACTTATTGCGTCGTTTTATGCGACTAATCATTCAAATTAGCCACTTAAATATTTCAAAAATGAAACATGGCTTCAAATGACATATTCGGTGAAATTTATTCTGCAAAATGAAAAAAAACAAACATTGGGTGGCATTACTTTCCACAGCTGTCCTGCAAATCAGTAGCTTTTCTTGTTGCCGTGAATTTCAGGTATACCTGCAATTCTGTCACATTTGTATTCCTGTACTGGAGGTTAAATATTTTCATCTATTTCCTGATAACCAGCTACAGTGTGATGTAGCTAATTTCATCCTTCTGTCCATCCCACCCATGCTGTGATAACAATTCAACCGAGCGATTTGAAACTTGGGGACTGACTTTACACCAGCGAGACAGCAGTTGGTATTGATTTCACTGAGCATTCATTGAAATCCAAGATGCCTGTCATCTTGGATTTCTTTTCCACAACCAAACACAACTCCCATCAACATTTGCCACACAAAATACATTTCATGGTGAAACTAGCAGGCCTTATATACCCTTGGTTTTGCAAATTTACCGATCATGAGTGAACATCAGTTTATTACCCCTCGGCCAAAATTTAGCCGAAGGGTATTGTCGTCGTCATGTACGTCCGTCCGTCTGTCCGTCTGTCCGTCACACCTTTCTCGTTACCAAGATATCTTTAGAACGACTTACCCTAGGCACATCATACTTGCAGTGCATATCCGTATGCTCGTGACCCAAAACCCTATTGAATCTGGACCTGATTGGTTGGAAACTTTGGCGGCCATCTTTAATTTATGCGAAACCATCACAGCTTTCTTGTTACCAAGATATCTTTAGAACGACTTACGCTAGGCACACGAAATTTGCACTGCACATCCATATGCTCATGACCCAGAACCCTATTGAATCTGGACCTGATTGGTTGGAAACTTTGGCGGCCATATTTAATTTATGCGAAATCATTAATCTTGTCTATCTTAGGTACCATTTCTCTGTTCAGTGTGAAACTTGGTATAGATCATCGATGCATCAAGAAACTTCAAAGGAATGACCAAACCAGTTTCCCTGATTCGGTGAAAACCTTGGCGGCCATCTTTAATTTATGCAAAATCTTTAATGATATATATCTCTGATACCATTCAAGTGTTCTATACGAAACGTGGTATACAGAATCGATGTATCAAGAAATCTGCAATGTATAACCACATCAGTTCCTCTGAGCGGCGGGAAGGATGGGCAGCCATCTTTAATTTATGCGAAATCATTAATGATCTCTATCTCTGATACCGTTTGAGTGCTCGATGTAAAATTTGGTATATATCATCGATGCATCAATAGACTTACGACAAATGACAGTTCTGGCGTTTCTGATTGGGCGGAAACCTTGGTGGCCATCTTTAATTTATGCAAAATCTTTAATGATGTATATCTTTGATACCATTTCAGTGTTCTATATGAAACTTGGTATACAGCATCCATGTATCAAGAGACTTGCAATGAATAACCACATCAGTTTCTCTGAGTGGTGGGAAGGATGGGCGGCCATCTTTAATTCATGCGAAATCATTAATGATCTCTATCTCTGATAATTTTCAAATGCTCGATGTAAAATTTGGTATACATCATTGATGCATCAACAGACTTATGTAATGAATACCGGTTTCTCTGATTGGACAGAAACATTCAAGGCCATTTCTAATGGCAAAATTTTTCATAATGTGTATATTTGTCACTTGACTGTTTGGTGTTCCTGAAGTCTTGCTTCAAATTGAATACATTATGAATGACTGGCGCCCAGAGCCGAGGGGTTTTCAGATGCGCAGCTTCGTATTTTGATATTATAGCTAAAGATACTTATGTGTATCCCAAATGGGAGATCTCCTTGTATCCCAAATGGGATATTATTGTCAAAGACTTTGGGCTGGAATATCTAAAAGATATGATGTATGCAATATATGCAAATAGTAAATTATTCTTTAGACTTTAGAATTATTCCATAATCTCTGATCTTGTCAGAATATATTTTTTAATACCGGTATGTAGCTTGCCTCCTGCATAATTTGGCCTCGTGTAGTGAAAGTAAAATGTATGTGACACATGTGTAATGTTAATTTCAGATGATCCTAGTCGGCTCCAGGAACTGTTCCATGCAGTGCCATTACAGCTCATGCATCCGTTAACATCACTGGGTAAACCGATATTGATGAGTATTTTTTTTTTCATTTTCTTAATCTTTCTGGTTTAATTATTTATTGAAAAGAAAGTTGAAATTTACCAGTGTGGAATAGGCCCATGGTCATGTATAAAGTTTTGAGCAGTTTGTAAAGCAGGCTAGGATTCCAGGAACACAACACAGCTTATAAACACTGCTGACAGAGTGTTGTTGGTATTCATTTCCTATACTGTTGATATTGGTCGTCACATACAGTTGCCATTGATGATTGGAGATCATGTCAGATGATCACTCTCAGGCTTGCCATGTTTATATGTGGTAGATTATCTGCACAACATACATGAACGTATATTCCTTTTTTCATTTCGTATTTTAGGAATGTGGTGGAGAAATGAAGAGATGGTACATCCATGGAGTGTTTTTCAGCCAGGTATTACTGACAGACTGATGCTACAAGCATGGCAAGTAACATTTATATGTAAATTCAAAACCTGCTAAACATTTGTATTGGACATCTCTATTTTTGCGTCTTTAATAGAAAAGAAAACACTAGCAGAAATCAGACGAATGATACCCAGTCAGGTGTCCTTTCAATGAGAAAAAAACACAGGATGACTCTTTTCCTTTGCAAAAGGTCACTGGACTAAAAAACAGGAAATCACTGAAATGTTCGTGTCCGGTCTATATCTGTGAACGTTTTCTATCCACAGTTGCAATTTTTTGTGAGTGGATACGCTAGTTGGAGACGATGTGTCACGTACCAGAATTGAGGTCGAGGTCACAGGTCAAAGGTCACTGTTGCCTAAAATCAAGAAATCATTGATCATTGACATTTTTCTGTCTACAGTTCTAATTTTTGGTGAGTGGATTGGGGGGGACGATATGTTGCATACAAAATGTAGGTCTAGGTCAGAGGTCAAAGGTCAGTGCTCCAAGTGAAGTGAAAATGACTTCAGTGAACACGGGAAAATATTACTAAGTGAAAGGACCACTAGAAATATCAATCTCGAATCCAGAGTCATTCGATCCTGTTCTCCCTACAGACTCTGGTTGCACGGTCAGCATTACAGCTTCCCATTGGATAATGCACGAACGCATAGAATGTGGAACATAACGTAGACGTATCTGTGGAGATCCTGCATGTGACCCGACGCCACACAGGTCTTAGGGACGCGTTTGAGATGTGACGTCGTCTGTTTGTATTGTTGCGATTAATTTTCAATTATGACGTTATGTTAGTCATCGCTAGTTCTCCGGACGTGCAGAATGGATCTTAAATCAAATTTGGTACACAGGTTCCCGTCAGAGTCTAGTTTTGCAACATATGTTTTTCGACCTCATTTGCATATGTAATATGGCTGTCTGGCTGCCATCTTGTATTTCTGCACATAGGCTTATTCTCACTATAACTCTCGGGTTATACTGAAGAGTTCTTTCTCAAATTTGATACACAGGTTCTGCTGGGAGTCTAATCATGCAACATATGTTTTTCAACCTGATTTGCATATTCAATATATGACTGCCTGGTGACCATCCTGGACTTCCTTGTTATTGCTAGTTTTCATGACCTACTGAATCTCAATCTCAAAATTGATACATAGGTCTCCCGTGCGGTCTAGTTATGCAGCTTTGACCTGATTTGCATAATTAATTATTATGGCTGCCTGGTCGCCATTTTGGATTTTCTTTTCACTGCTAGTTCTCATGTTGCAGCTCTTTCTGTGGTGAAAAATATCTTAAGCCACTTTCTCCAGCTACATTCAGATGAGCTACAGTGCCACGGCACTATCTTTGGAGTACGTACTTCATGGATGGCACCTTCTGCCATCTCATTACATGGTTATGTTTATTTTACATATGCTATTTCATTAGAGTCTGCTCTACGGGCCATATGAAACATCAGAGGATTCACTATGTATTCCTTGTTGAATCGTATTGCATTTTTGAAGGACAAATTTTACAGGGCATGCAATATCAGTATCTTGTCATTTGCAGAGCTTTATTAGAAGCCTAGGCCTGACAGCAAGAATATGATATCAACTTTCCCATCCACTTCCTCATGAATTACCAGTATTGCATAGCCTGGCCTTATAGACCATTTCGATTTAGTTTTCACTCTGACTAACCTTAATAAAACTTTTGATTTTTACAGAATGTTGTTGAGAAGTACAGAATAAGACGAGCAAGTAACATTCCCCCTGGTGATCCTGACATCTGTTTACCCTGATAGACCAATAAGCGAAGAGAGGCGCTATAAAGATGTTATCCTGCAGGTGCCAGTTGCTCCAAGTGAAGTGAAAGTGATTACTTGGACTTCAGTGAACACAGGAAAATATTACAAAGTGAAAGGACCACTAGAAATATCAATCTCGAATCCAGAGTCATCCGGTCCTGTTCTCCCTACAGAATCTGGTTGCACGGTCAGCATTACAGCTTCCCATTGGATAATGCACGAACGCATAGAACGTGGAACATAACGTAGACGTATCTGTGGAGATCCTGCATGTGACCCGACGTCACACAGGTCTTAGGGACGCGTTTGAGATGTGACGTCGTCTGTTTGTATTGTTGCGATTAATTTTCAATTATGACGTTATGTCGGTGTTGTTGTTGTTTGACATTTCGCAAAGGATCACGGGACCAAGAATCTTGGCAAATCGAACGACCGTTTTTTCTGCGACGGAAGTGACCCCTGGTGGCCAGGTTGTAGAAATATGAAACTGGAATAACCTACGAACAGAGATGGATTACATGTACATGTGTATATTGAATTGCAGTTGTGTATACAATTACAGTGGTTTACCTGCAATTCTTTGCTACAGTGCAAAACCAGTAATACTGTAACAATCTTAGTAACTAAAAAAATCTTTCTGATCAGCTGTGTAATGAGATAGGTCTGTCACCCAGATCTTGTACGTCTACTATTTACCCCGCCTTCAGGAAGTTTGTTCTTGATATGTCCTACATGTAAACTGTGGCAACAAAGCTTAAGGGTACCACCGTTTCATGTTACATCCATGTTGCGTTTGACGGACTGAAAATTACACTTGTTCATGGGCTGTTTTATTAAAGTATTTGGTTTAATGTGTTTACATTAGAGTAGAATGGCGCCAGAATCATCCATTGTTAACTTGTTGGTTTGACATCTTATTCTCCAATGCACTGATATTTCAGGATCAAAGAACTGTATACCAATCTGAATGTAAATATATATTGAACATTTTACCACTGACTTTTCTTTTGTATAAACTAACATAAGTTGAATATAATAATCTTCCGTTAGTTTCCACTCCATTTCCGCCTGTAATCCAGTTAATTTTTTATGCAGAAAAGGGCACGGAAACTGGATAGAAACCTGCTGGAAAATTGTAGTTCTTCACCTGTTTCTGCTGTGTTTCCGCGTTGTTTCCAGTACAGAAACCAGCAGAGCGTTACGGTTTCCAACCAGTTTCCACTCCATTTCAGCCTGTAATCCAGTTAATTTCCTATGTAGAAAAGGGGGTGGAAACTGGATGGAAACCTGATGAAAAATGGTAGTGCATCACCTGATTCAGCTGTGATTCCGCTTAGTTTCCAGTGTGGAAACCGGCAAAGCGTTACTGTTTCCAACCAGTTTCCGCTCAGTTTATGCCTATAAACCAGTTGGTTTCCTGCGGAATCTTGGCGGAAACTGACTGTAAACTAACAAGTTCATATTGCGCACCCTGGATTCCGCTCCGTTTCCGCACTGGCACATCAGTTTACGTAAGGTTTCCATCTTGTTTCTGACCAGTTTACAATTTGGAAACTTGGTCAGAAACAAGGTGGAAACTGGTTGGAAATCTTTTAAGCACGGTCTGTTTCCAACCGGTTTCCGCTTATTTTCCGCACCGCTCTATTTAGGTATTTCATGTTTCCAGCCTGTTTCCGCTCTGTTTCTATTGCGGAAACCAAGAGAGTGTTACAGTTTTCAACCAGTTTCAATCCTGTTTCCGGCCCACTTTCCACATAATTTCCGCTGCGGAATCTTGGCGGAAACAGCTTGGGAACTGTAACTCGTCCACTATTCCGCACCTCCGGAATCCTGGGTTCCGCTCAGTTTCCGCTTGGCTTGTTCCATGGTTTCCGCCCAGTTTCTGTCTTGTTTCTGTCCAGTTTACAATTTGGAAACTTAGTCGGAAAGTAGGCGGAAACTGATTGGAAACCTTTTAAGGACGGTCTGTTTCCAACCTGTTTCCGCTTATTTTCCGCACAGCTGTATTTGGATTTTTCATATTTCCAACCAGTTTCCGCTTTGTTTCCAGTGCGGAAACCAGCAGAGTGTTACAGTTTCCAACCGGTTTCAATCCTGTTTCCGGCCCAGATTCCGCATAATTTCCGCTGCGGAATCTTGGCGGAAACAGCTTGGAAAGTGTAACACGTTCACTATTCCGCACCTCCGGAATCCTGGGTTCCGCTCAGTTTCCGCTTGGGGTGCTCCATGGTTTCCGTGCAGTTTCCATCTTGTATCTGTCCAGTTTACAATTTGGAAACTATGCGGAAACTGAGCGGAAACTGGATGGAATCCGGTTGTTTCCACCCAGTTTCCGCCCTGTTTCCGAATTCGGAAACTGGCACATTTCACCCAGTGACTTCTCTTTCATCGGAATTAATAACCTAGAGGTAATGGTGTAGTGAATTACAACATTTAATCGTTCAGTTTCTACTCCTTGGATATGGTTTGTGGACAATAACGTAATAATTTGCCATTATTCATCAGGTTGAACACTGGCACAGCGTACTTTACATTATAATGTTGGTTGGTGGGAAATTTACCGCACGACGTCGGGCAGTACAAGTTAGTTTATCTGAGAATTCTTGCATTTATCATTTTTGTCCCATGCTGAGACATTTACTTCATCAGCCGCCCTACATGCTCATTCAATAATATCAGACTAGTTGCTCATTTGATCTGAACTGTCATCACAGCTCCCGAGCTAGTGTATATAATTCTTCGTAACCCCGCGGTAGGAGGCGTGTGGTTACTTCATATTTTTCACATGAACAGTTGCAATCAAAGCGCGGCTGAGATACACAGAGTACGTCTAAGAATCCTTCGTAAAACTAGTCTTAATGTGCGGTGCTGAATGAGGCTTTCTCTAGAAGTTATATAGTTGCTTTTTAGTCGCAAGACGTGGTCGTTTTTTCACCTCTTACATATCGCATCAATTTATTATCTGTATATGGTAGGATTTTGTGGGTGTACTGTTAATCCCCGGGGCCGTACATGCCATTTTACAAACATATATAGGAGTATTGTCTTTTTGGAAAATTACAGCCCACCGTCGAGCATTACAGGTTAGTTTTCCCGTGTACTATTGTATTTACCATCTTTACTCCATGTTGAGATCCTCGATGCTCATCCATTATCATCAGATGAGTTGCGTCTTTGAGCTGATCTGTCACCACAGCTCCCGAGCTAGCGTATCTAATTTCACTTAAGCGGGTGCTAGGGATCGTGTGGTTACTTAATTTATTCCACACGAACAGCTGCAATAAAATCCCGGCTGAGATACCAAGGCTACGTCTTAGAATCCTCCTTATTCTAATCTGAATGTGAGGTGCCGTGGAAGGCTTTCCTTTGGAGTCATATGGTTGTTTCACTCGCCAGTTTCCCCATCTCTTACATATTCATCAATTTGATTCTGGAAACGACAGCTTTCTTGATATGTTCCTAACATCCCTTCACCCCTACGGACCTAATTTCAGAACATATTTTGCGACGGCCACAATTCACGATAATAAGCGCAATCGTCTCACTTATTGGTAATACAAGTCAGGTAATGTTGTCGCTGTGATTGACCAATCGATGAGGTTAGATACCAAGACTACCCATCATGGGTCATTTCTCATTCTACTTATGGAAATGGCGGAACAAAAACTGAATCGAACAATACAAGCTATGATAAAATAATTCCTCTGTGAAAATAATAAATTTCTAATCCCTTTTAGCAATTTATTTTGCTTCTGTTTTTGTAGGAGCGCAGACATCTGCAGAATGTGATGCAGCTCGGGTAAACTTTGTTGAGGCGTACATGTTATCCGTTTTTATACTGTTCGATGGGGAACCAACAAAACGAGCGAATACGGCCGAGTAAGCGAAGCGAGCGAGCTTTTATACAATGTAGAAAAAATACCGACGATTTCAATGTTCACTTGCGAAATTGAAAAAAATGAGTCCGTTCGAGCCCAGGCCATGTCAAGCGTGCTCTTTGAACTGCGTTGAACTGTTCCCTATACCTACATGGGTGAATACCTTTTCCATCTTCGTAATTGGTGATCAAATATCGTATATCTGAACTAGTAAGGCGAAGGTGAAATTTGCTTAAAAGTGCAGAACAAATGACTATAGTCATATCGGATATTGCGACAGGATTTTCAAAGGGGGCTGCTGGTCGATATATACATACATAGGTGATCAGGTCTGGTAAAACACCAACGCCTCTAATAGTTGATGCTGTTCAACGTGAGGAGCCGGTGGGAATGCTGGTAAAGACGAGGAGCCGGTGGGGATGTTGGTGAACATGAGGAGCCGTGAGAATGTTGGTGAAGACGAGGAGCCGGTGGGGATGTTGGTGAATATGAGGAGCTGGTGGAGATGTTGGTGAACATGAGGAGCCGGCGGGGATGTTGGTGAATATGAGGAGCCTGTGGGGATGTTGGTGAACACGAGGAGCCGGTGGGGATGTTGGTGACGATGAGGAGCCGGTGGGGATGTTGGTGAAGATGAAGAGCAGGTGGGATAAAGGTCTTGTCTCAATATATGTGACAGTTTACAAACACGGACTTCCGGAAACAAATATTTGTTTATGGACGTATATCGATTAAAAATTCGATGTCAAGCTTTTGACAATCTGGACACACCGTACGATAATTAACTGAAAATTATAGTTATTCTCCTTGATACCTGCTGTCTGTCACTAAGAGATCATTTTCAAAAATAAATGAACACTACCGCTATTTCATGTACTTCTTTCTCCAGTCTACATCCTCATCTTCATCATTCGCATTCATTGCCTGTCACAATCTGACATAATTACAAGTATTTACTTATTTTTTTCATGAAAGCTGAACGGTCCCTCGCCGATTATGTGTTTTATCTCAGCGTGGGTGAAATAGAGTAAACAGTCAGAGAGCGTGAAGGGTGTTATGTTTCGATTTTGACCAATAATTACGCCTGTTAGCCCGCCCGTTAGCAAACTGGTGCATACAGTCTGCCCATGGGATACTATCCCAAAGAAAGGATGGTCAACGAGATGTCTCTTTCTTGCTTGCCGTCCCTTCTTCGGTCAATTCTCAGATGTTTGCGCAAACAAAAGAAAACATGCATATATGCACAAAACCTATCAAACCTTATATCTCTATAAAAATGAAGCGGGCCTTCTCTCTCGTCGACTTTATGACAAAAAAGATGATTACAATTTCGACATCGTAAACTATCCCTTCCTGTAAAGTAATATTCCAGTGGGACATATCTCGCCTAGTAGCATTTGGTAGATCCTGTCTTAAATGTGAGATTTTAATCAACGTCACAAAACAATATTGCAGAAACTTATAAAACAGGGCTATAGCACCAAGCGCGTCCACTCAAAGTTTCTCAAATTTGGCGATACATATCGTATGCAGATAGCAAAATACGAGCGTAGCGTGCAAGAACTATGGCGTTACGTTTCGTAACTTGTGTCTAATTCCGCTTAACCCGGGACTAGAGGCCGTAAGAACCCATGCACTTCAAGAATCTCATGGTGCTCATATGAACAAGCACAATCAAAGCGTGACTGAGATACATCATTCTCTAGATGACGACTTTACAACGAATATCATATGGATTAAGAATACTGATCAACGATACGGATTCGATATTGTTCGAACATCACGATGTCGTTGTCGGCATCATTGAAAACTGTTCATCGCTTCTCTCTTGCAGGAAACTAGGCTATGTTTATGAATACTATGATTGTCTTTTTGAATCTGATGTTAATGCTATTATATGGAATATAGAAAAGCTCTTTGGATTATGGACGCGGTTATCCTTTAATGGATGACGGCTGAATTATGAATGACGGACCAGACGCTTGTAATTCGACCCATTCAAGGTCAACTGAACTAATCACTTAAATTGAATTGAGTAGTAACCATCAAATTTAAGGCAACCCGTGTTTGCATTTCGTACGAAGCATATCATCATCTGTTTTGATGTATCCTCCTGAAACTGGAAGGTGTAATTATACAAGGTTTAAATCGTCATTCTGCATTCAGCTAACAGCCCTCACTCATTTATTACGATGGTGTTTTATCTTTCGAGACGTATTATCTCTTAATACGTTTCTGGCATTCCTGGAGACTTTACGAGTCTAGTTGCAAAGCCACTTGCTCGAAAGCAAGGATAGGATTAGACGAAATGCGTTTAGAACTATCGCATCTTATTGGCAATGAATGTTTTATAGGTGGTCGCTATAATTATAAAATCGATGCGATTTAAGATCCTGGCATGTGCCAGAGACACCTCCGCATCGGAGAGTGACATAACCGAATCAGCCGCTTCTCTGCTTGGTTAAGTAAGAGAACGAGAACTCAATAGATCGGTAAAAGCCATGCTATCAATAATTCCATCAATTATACATATACATCACTTTTTTTTTCTACGCAACCCGTATACTCTCAGAACTGACAACGTGAACCTATGCAGAATATAGTAAAAATTGATTTTAGTAACGGTGGAGGGACTGTTGGGGAGGAGACGTGAGGTGAGGTACAATTTTAGGTGTCCATGATTTGGACAAATACATCGCCACTCTGTAATCTGTAACAAGAGACGTCTCTCGAAATTAAAAAAAATCTGTTTAAAATGGCGCCTTGCTCACTGATCCGCCCTAAGTAGAAATGGAAGAAACACACATGTGCCGATTGAAGACATTTGTGCAATTTGAGGAATATCACGAACATTAACTAATAACCAATTTATTCTTGGGAGAAACGCAGAAGACGAAATATGTAGAGAATATCGAGAATATTGCAAATATATTGCTTTTTATATATTACGCATTTCATCTACTACATATATTCTCCGACTTAGTATATTCTCATTATCTAGGGATAGAACAAGTCCCCTGAGACTTTATTCACGCCGATCACATGCACTGCTTGACATCTGTACCACCTGTTCTTTCATTATTTTCTGCTCCACCAAATTCTCTGTATACATTTAATGATTGAGGAATAAATCCAATTTAATCAATATTCTTGTTTAGATCGCAGCAGAAATATACATATATCATATAACAATCGTAGAAGCTGTACCGTATTGGACAAAATATATTCGATGCCAATTGATTAAAAGATAGTGGCGATAGGTGTACGCTGGTGATAAACATATGTGAACAGAATTGTGTTAGTTGCGAAACAGATGTGTTCAAGACGACTCACTTTTCACTACACTATAGCCGTATACACTTTCACTCCTGCTAAGCCATCGCAATTTTCATCTGATAGCAATGCAGAAATTTTAGATTTGATGAGAGGTCATTCGGTCAAAATATATTGCCATCGAGGTATGTCATCAGGCACTTATTGCTCGTTTTCTACGTTAATTTTTTTACCATGTTTTCAGATTGGCTTTTAAATAAACTCATGTTATTGAGCGAAATATTTGAACATAATGCTTTACATATATAGAACTTCATAAGAGTGGGTAATTCATGCTAAATTTGTCACCGTGTCAAAGTTATGCATCTTTTAGGGAAACGGTTAAATCTGTTTAAATTGAATTGAGTAGTAACGAACAAATTTAAGGCAACCCGTGTTTGCAATTCGTACGAAGGATATCATCATCTGTTTTGATGTATCCTCCTGAAACTGGAAGGTGTAATTATACAAGGTTTAAATCGTCATTCTGCATTCAGCTAACAGCCCTCACTCATTTATTACGATGGTGTTTTATCTTTCGAGATGTATTATCTCCTTATACGTTTCTTGCATTCCTTGAGACTTTACGAGTCTATAGTTGCAAAGCCACTTGCTCGAAAGCAAGGATAGGATTAGACGAAATGCGTTTAGAACTGTCGCATTTTATTGGCAATGAATGTTTTATAGGTGGTCGCTATAATTATGAAATCAATGCGATTTAAGATCCTGGCATGTGCCAGAGACACCTCCGCATCGGAGAGTGACATAACCGAATCAGCCGCTTCTTTGCGTGGTTAAGTAAGAGAACGAGAACTCAATAGATCGGTGAAAGCCATGCTATCAATAATTCCATCAATTATACATATACATCACATTTTTTTTCTACGCAACCCGTATACTCTCAGAACTGACAACGTGAACCTATGCAGAATATAGTAAAAATTGATTTTAGTAACGGTGGAGGGACTGTTGGGGAGGAGACGTGAGGTACTGCTGCTGATGAATTTGTTAAAATATATGGTGAGGTACAATTTTAGGTGTCCATGATTTGGACAAATACATCGCCACTCTGTAATCTGTAACAAGAGACGTCTCTCGAAATTAAAAAAAATCTGTTTAAAATGGCGCCTTGCTCACTGATCCGCCCTAAGTAGAAATGGAAGAAACACACATGTGCCGATTGAAGACATTTGTGCAATTTGAGGAATATCACGAACATTAACTAATAACCAATTTATTCTTGGGAGAAACGCAGAAGACGAAATATGTAGAGAATATCGAGAATATTGCAAATATATTGCTTTTTATATATTACGCATTTCATCTACTACATATATTCTCCGACTTAGTATATTCTCATTATCTAGGGATAGAACAAGTCCCCTGAGACTTTATTCACGCCGATCACATGCACTGCTTGACATCTGTACCACCTGTTCTTTCATTATTTTCTGCTCCACCAAATTCTCTGTATACATTTAATGTTTGAGGAATAAATCCAATTTAATCAATATTCTTGTTTAGATCGCCAGCAGAAATATACATATATCATATAACAATCGTAGAAGCTGTACCGTATTGGACAAAATATATTCGATGCCAAGTGATTAAAAGATAGTGGGGATAGATGTACGCTGGTGATAAACATATGTGAACAGAATTGTGTTAGTTGCGAAACAGCTGTGTTCAAGACGACTCACTTTTCACTACACTATAGCCGTATACATTTTCACTCCTGCTAAGCCATCGCAATTTTCATCTGATAGCAATGCAGAAATTTTAGATTTGATGAGAGGTCATTCGGTCAAAATATATTGCCATCGAGGTATGTCATCAAGCTAATGATCTACTTTTAAGCGAAGATACTTTTAAAAGAAACTACCGGTCATACCTTAAAGAACATCTGTCCTCGCCTTGGCACTTATTGCTCGTTTTCTACGTAAATTTTTTTACCATGTTTTCAGATTGGCTTTTAAATAAACTCCTCATGTTATTGAGCGAAATATTTGAACATAATGCTTTACATATATAGAACTTCATAAGAGTGGGTAATTCATTCTAAATTTGCCACCGTGTCAAAGTTATGCATCTTTTAGGGAAACGGTTAAAGTTCAACTGAACTAATCACTTAAATTGAATTGAGTAGTAACGATCAAATTTAAGGCAACCCGTGTTTGCATTTCGTACGAAGCATATCATCGTCTGTTTTGATGTATCCTCCTGAAACTGGAAGGTGTAATTATACAAGGTTTAAATCGGCAGTCTGCATTCAGCTAACAGGCCTCACTCATTTATTACGATGGTGTTTTATCTTTCGAGATGTATTATCTCCTTATACGTTTCTTGCATTCCCTGAGACTTTACGAGTCTATAGCTGCAAAGCCACTTGCTCGAAAGCAAGGATAGGATTAGACGAAATGCGTTTAGAACTGTCGCATCTTATTGGCAATGAATGTTTTATAGGTGGTCGCTATAATTATAAAATCAATGCGATTTAAGATCCTGGCATGTGCCAGAGACACCTCCGCATCGGAGAGTGACATAACCGAATCAGCCGCTTCTCTGCGTGGTTAAGTAAGAGAACGAGAACTCAATAGAACGGTAGAAGCCATGCTATCAATAATTCCATCAATTATACATA
>JAVTVY010040157.1:0-18331 GCA_036873755.1 Hanleya hanleyi | reverse complement strand
TGATATTTGATGCCTCATGAGCAGCAGATTGGAGATTTGTTGTTCAAAATCTCTCTCTCCAACTGTGAGCAGCCAAATATGGAGAACATTACTTGGTTGTTGTGAACTGATATTGAATCGTATATGATCATATAAAATTGCAAATCCTATAAGATCTGGATCATATAGGGTCCAAAATACTACTTGTGTTGTGGTTATTCACAGATCTGTCCTGATTAAGAAAAAACGCATTTTAGATGTATTTGTCTTGACTGAAGACCGCATAAACATCACTCTCTAAAAACGTTAAATTAGTTTTTCCCAAGAAGAGTGGAAATTGATCCCACTCAAGTTGAATGAAGTCCAGTATCAAGTTGGGTGGATTTTGCTTATTAAGTCAATAAATCGCTGAAGTGGTGGACAAAATAATGTTTGGGTGAAATTACATTCAATTACTTCAGTGAAACGCACTTAATTTGTGTGAAATAATTCACTGAAATACTTGAGCGGGATCAATTTCCACTCTTCTTAATATCATTAATACAATTGATCCTATGGAGTGTCATATTAAATCCAATATGATTATTATATTTCTATCCTATTAAATCCAGTAGGATTTTTTAGAATCTTATAGGATTTTTTTTAGAATCTTATAAGACTTTTCAGAATCTTATAGGATTTTTTTTAATCTTATAGGATTTCTTAGAATCTTATAAGATTTTCTCAGAATCTTATAGGATTTTTCAGAATCTTATAGGATTTTTTAGAATCTTATAGGAATCTTATAAGATTTCTCAGAATCTTATAGGATTTTTCAGAATCTTATAGGATCCTATAAGATTTTTTTATAAGGGGTGCGTCTTTCAGCATACCAAGTTACTGAGCTGTGTAACTTACAGTTGTTTTAGAAGCGGCACTGAAGTCAAAACGCACATGTCGTGCTTTTAGGCGTATCACCTCTTTGCACTGGAATGGAACGAGCCGTTTCAACTCTTGACCTTGAACTTGCAAATTCCCGCCAAGGTTGTTTCATAAAATTTGTTTACGTTAAGTTTTACTATGATGGTTTCATTGGCTGAGAACATTCAGCGGATCGCAAATTACCTTTTCTGGGGCGAGCACATGATCTTATTGTGTCACACAAAATAGACTCGTCCATGCCAGCCTGCACATGGTTTCACGTGTCCAGTCAAAATATAATTAGGTATCCCAGATACGTGTGGTCTGTAAATAGACTAAGATTTCCATGTCTGTTTGTCGTCAGCATTATTCTCTGTCATTATTTCCTTTACATTTTCGGCCTGCTCGGATTTCGCTGCCTGATAAACTAAGCACAAAATTACTTTGGCGACTAAACACTTCATGTAACAAAAATTCACTCGCCACTTTGGCGATTTACTCTATTTTTTAATCGACACATTGGCAAGTAACTGAACAATTCAGTCGCCAGTTGTCATTTTTTAGTCGCCATTGGCGAGTTGTCGACTGGGTTTCGTGAGCCCTGGGTCCCAGAGTCTTTTAAATGAACTATGATAGAGATATCAAACACAATACACGGTTATCAAGATCACAACGATCCCGGTGAAGCGGTCCGCCATTTTGGATCTTCCGTGAAAATCAGCGGAACATATAATTCGAACATAAGCATTTTTCTGGAATTAGCGCGACAAATAATTCGAAAGTAGCCAATTTTTGGAGTTGCGAGTTTCATCACTGCATCGTGAATTATTAGGGAAATTACCGTAATCAATATCACAAAATTAAATGTCAGTAGGGTTCAGCTTGTTGAACTACCCTCCCCCCAACATAGGAGGCTTTGTTGTTGTTTATCTGTATAGGAGGTTAAAGGAAACATGTGACAATGCTGCAGGCCTGCAGCATTGTCACATGTTTCCTTTGGTTGGATGCTCAAAAGCTCAACGTTTTGAACTAGGGTAGTCTCCCCTTCATCACTTAAAACGCCTGGAAACTGAGTGAGAGCAATGCCAATCCAAGCTTTTCTGAAGTCTCACAAACATTTCATGAGAGCTGTCTTCTCCAGAGTGTGAGAAAGCTTTAAGCATGTTCCAGTTACCTGTTTTAGTGGTGGCTCATCGGAACTCACAACAGCCGGCAAGATAATTTCATCTTTCGGATTTACTGAGCGCAATGCCACACGTGTTTCCCGTTTCCGTTTCGCCATTTTGTCTGCTTTAGTGCGAAGCTATTATTTATGTGCATATCTCTAATAATTAACAATTTAATCGTCCGTAAATAAACATATCATCAATAAAAATAGTATTATAAAAATATTGTTGTTGTTTTTCAACTTTTTTGACATATTTTAAATTTCATGTATCAAAAGTGCTTAAATGGGGGCCGTGTCTTGCCTTGTCATGTTTATAGTGTAAAGTATACTGCCTGATAAACAACATGTAACTGTATTTGTTCTTCCTATTTCTTATATTTTCTGCAGTATCGGAGATAAACACGAAAGAAGCAGCCGACGGGATGGTAAAGTCAGTCCGCAGCGAATGATGGCGGAGTGAGAGGAACTGATTTTCGACACTGCTTGAACTGTCAAAACTGGTCGTTTTATTGGAGTCAATAGCCCTAAGACTTTTGAAAGAGGAGATCCATTCGTGCACATTCAGTACACTTCGAAGAAAACAATCCGATCACAAAAAAAAACTTTTATCAGTATTAGTTTTAAGATGTCAACTGACAATCCAAACAGAGGTGACGGCAAACCTCGACTGTTGCGCCGTCCGAATCCGGAAACCGAAGCGAGATTTTATAACGGAACCCCAGGTTTGAGCAATACTTACTTACTGGTGAATGGTATGGAAATTTTAAATTCAGATTCGTCGGATACTGGTATTTCAACGATAGACTAGCAATGACAAGGTCAGGACAGTGGACTAAACCAACATGCCATATGCTTTAAAATTCGGCCATATAATTCATATAATATTTCAACAACGCCCACTACAATAATTTATCGTTTATCGTCCCTGTGTGCTTTTAATTTTTTACGCCACGTTAGCGCAATGGGCACTCAGTGGTCATGCGCATGAGATGGGTACTGCGGTCGTGTAACCTGTTGGTAGTCCAGTATAACGTGACACCAGGCTTTCTTTTTTAATATGCTGTTGTTTACTGACAAGCCTGGTAGTCACGTAGGCTTTCATAGTAAAGACAAATCAAACTACCACCGTCAACATATGAGGGGGAAAAACGACCCAAAATGAAAAAATAAAGAATTTCCCTGCCCACTCACCTTGATATTTCAAAAGACCAGTACCTACTGCATTCATATCACGTAATTCCCAACTCTGACAGGTCTGATAACACGCGAGTGCACCCTGGCAATCTAGAGGTAGTTTTCCAGCGACTGAATTTTTCTCGCAAATATGGCCACAATGGAAAAGCCTTGACCTTGGTCCTTATTTGGGGATATCACGTGTTCACACAACTCGTCACATAGTGCGGGGAAACCCCAGAGGACAAAGGGATCTTCCTCAATGTATAACAATAAAACGGACCCTGCTTCGACTAAACTGAAATAAAGTCAACCCGATCAGCACAAATTTAGTCATTTCTTCCTTACCATATTCTTTACAAATTCATCAATACTAATATTTGCAGCAGTAATTTTTAGTTCATCTTTCCTCACAAGGAACTTAATCTGTTATAACGGAAGACCCCTTTGTCCTCTGGGGTTTCCCCGCACTACATGTATGTGACGAGTTGTGTGAACACGTGATATCCCCAAATAAGGACCAAGGTCAAGGCTTTTCCATTGTCGCCATATTTGCGAGAAAAATTCAGTCGCTGGAAAACTACCAGTACCTCTAGATTGCCAGGGTGCACTCGCGTGTTATCAGACCTGTCAGAGTTGGGAATTACGTGATATGAATGCAGTAGGTACTGGTCTTTTGAAATATCAAGGTGAATGGGCAGGGAAATTCTTTATTTTTTCATTTTGGGCCGTTTTTCCCGCTCATATGTTGACGGTGGTAGTTTGATTTGTCTTTACTATGAAAGCCTACAGGACTACCAGGCTTGTCAGTAAACAACAGCATATTAAAAAAGAAAGCCTGGTGCCTTACCTTGGCCTGACGTCATGAGCAATGACATCCTATCATGCCTTTCATGGTTAAAAGAGTTATATTTCAGGACTGTTCTGTTCTCTCTCTCCGAAATGAACTGCTCAAGGAGCTTTCGGGTGAAAATTAGCCTGGTAAAATGATTTATTTCTCTAATTTCCGGAGCCAGTGATGGGATGGCCATCTTTAAACTAGCGTTTTGAGCCAGCTAGGGGAGATAACTTTGTAGTAGGGAAATGATCATGTGTGACAGGTTTATCTCCATTGTACAAAACACAGACGTTCACAAACCAACAAAAACAGCCTTACTTTATGTTTAGTAAATCAGCTGCGCACATCTTGACAAAACTATATTGCCTAATATTCGCTGCCACAAATGACCCACCATGCCATGCAGCCTGACTTTTCCGCTGCCTAACTAACTCCGATGTCCTGCAACTGTAACCAAGATGACAGCTTGACGCTCAATCGTCATGATCATGTAAACTTTTCAGTTCATTTGCCTCGACTCTCATTCCAAAATCTACAGCTCCATTCTCGCAAAAATAAGCAAATTAAAGGCGAACCCAAGTGAAAAATTAAAACTTCTGGGGGAGAGATACATTGTTGCCATATTTTTTCAGAAATTCTAAATTTTATTTTATGAAAATACTTCTACTGGCTATTTAAATATTGTATCTCAAATAATTTTGGGTCTTTTACAAATTTGGTATGAAAACGATACATTGTTGCCATATTTTTTCAGAAATTCTAAATTTTATTTTATGAAAATACTTCTACTGGCTATTTAAATATTGTATCTCAAATAATTTTGGGTCTTTTACAAATTTGGTATGCAATGAGCATTGATGATTTCACGCTGTGATCAAAAGATAATTACATGTAGATAAACGAATAATGGCATATTTTCTTTTCTAAGGTATGTAGGATTCTGATTCTTTTGCATTTCATTAACATTGTGTTTACTGGATATCACTTTTATTACTTGCTTACCTATAGTTTTAGAAATATGCCTGGTTACCATAGCAACCTGTAACCAAGTGCTCTATCTCAAAACTTGAATGGCTAGAGCGATTTTTAATAAATGTGAATGGTACAGACCATTGTTATTGAAAATTCAGTAATTAAATAACTTGCAAAAATTTGAAATAAAACCTTTAGTAACTGGTTGCTATGGTAACCATACTTTTTAAAATGATTGGATTGAGCCAAAGTCCTATAGTTTGCATAATGCTACAAATAATCAGTATCTAAATTTGAAATGGATTACTGAACATACCAGCATAAATTTAGCTCATTATCATCAGTTCATTTGGTGACCTCACAAGGTGTTCGTGAGTCAGTAGGATATAACATCGTTTTCAACATTTTTTCAGTCATATCACGACAGTGGCTACATGTGGTGCCAGAACACCAGAATGTCCACAGTTCTTATTATCCTGGACACGAATCAACCCAGCCTGAGCCATACAGCACTGGGTCACTCATCCAAGTATTGATCGAGCTCAACGTTGCTTAACTTTGGTGATCTGATGAGAACCGATGTGCACAACGTGATATGCCATACCTCACAAAATCTCATTTTCATAAATTCCCTGAATAGATTTATACTTAAATCTTCGCCATCTCAGTAACTGTTTGGAATTGCGGTAAAGGCAGAAGTAATGAGTAATTCCCCTAATAATTCAGTCACAGGAAGGTAACTTTTCAACTCTGTTATTCAGCCACAGATGAAAAGTAACATTCCCATTCTTCATTCAAATTGAAGAAAAGTCATATAATGACAAAAATTGGACACTTTGTAGCTGGTAGGCCTACCATGAAGAATATTTACAGATATAAGCCATTTTTACTGCACTTCTGGTGATCCAATTATTAGGAGAATTACGTACTTTCTTCTACTAAAAGTGACCCTAGACCCTTTGGTTTCCCCTTTTAACATGAACTGGTTCTGGATTTGCTGGAAAATCATCCAATAAACACCACCAATAGTACTGACCTTCTAATAGATGGGGGTTCCTACTTACTTCAAAACCATTAAAATAACAAAGAAATGATGCATTATCCACATGATTTTGAACCATTTTGTTGGCTTCCTGATCTAATAAGTTTGGTCACCTTCTGATTTAAATTTCACTTGCTGTGATTGAATTATTAGAGAATTTACAATACGGTAATTTCCCTAATAATTCAATCTCAGGAAGTTCACTTTTCAGAAAAAGTAACATTCCCAATGGCCATTCTTCATTCAAATTGAAGAAAAGTCATATAATGACAAAATTTGACACATTGTAGCTGGTTCCATGAACAATAATGGCAGATATATGGCAATTTTGCTACACTTCCGATGATCGAATTGTTGGGGGAATTACCGTACGTATTAAATTGCTATCCTAAATAGAAATGGATATTTAACATGCTTAATAAATATTATTGTCATCCCTAATATGTCCTGTATATGTGGATTTGTTATTCTCATAGGTTCAGCTGGCGGCCAGGATATGCCGAAGGGCAGAGCTATTTTGGGGTCGCACGCGAATCGTGGACAGGACTCCGGACCAGGTGATCAGCAACACCATTTGAACATAGGCAATTCAGGCATGACTGGAGGTGGCTTATCCTCACTCTCCGTCAACGCTCCAAGTTTTGTTCCTCACAATTTTCACACGGGTTACATGGGGTCATCTCTGTCAGTGAACGCTCCCGAGTTTGTGCCACGTTTTGTCACACCACCTCCGCCATGTCCGCAGTATCCGCCTCCCCCATTGCCCATGGCACCATTACCAGTACCACAGTACAACATACCCATGTCGCAGGCCGAAATGTCACAGTATGATGCAGAGGTTAGTATCTTGATGAGACTCATAGAGAATATATCTTGATGACCTGCTCCCTCCCACCTCTGGGAGTTCTTGTGGGACGGTTATCTTAGTTGTGCATGAGCATTGACACCAACTCTCCCACAATGCATCAGTTTAGGGCTCGAGAAAGTAATCAAGATATCCACTATGGCAGTTAACAGTATTCATGTATGGAGGGCTTTATACATGTAGACACAAATACTTATTCAAGACAAATTTGAATTCTGTCATGACAATTTGTTAATTTGCGATGTTTGGGAATAATTATCGCGTTATCGAAGAAAGTTGAGGGCCACTTATCAGGGGTCAAAATTTACACCTGTCTACCTGTCACTGACAGGTAATTTTTGAAAGAGACCGGTAGAGATATATAGTACCTGCCTGTCTCCAGTGACAGGTAGCAAGTAAATTTTTTTTTTGGTGTTCAAAATACATACATGTATATCTTTGACAAAATTCTTTCAAAACAGCTGCTAATTAGTGCATGGAAACAAGGTGTCATTAATATATTGGTAGCTTGCAACATGTTTGTCATTGATCTTGGATCACATGTAGTCATGGTAGTTGACAATTTCAACAATCACATGTTCAGGTGATTCTTAAAGGTGACAGGTAAACTTTTGGTCAGTTTTCTCATGTGACAGGTAAATTATTTTGATTACTTAGACCCCTGCGATGAGGCCACTTGTTAATAATG
Source organism: Hanleya hanleyi (assembly GCA_036873755.1). Taxonomy (NCBI): domain Eukaryota; kingdom Metazoa; phylum Mollusca; class Polyplacophora; order Lepidopleurida; family Hanleyidae; genus Hanleya; species Hanleya hanleyi. Next base: position 10,706 of record JAVTVY010040157.1, on the reverse strand, counting down.
TCTTGCCAATTGTTTCCTTGCCTGTACAGTTTTAATTGAGACTGATAACCTGACACATCAGTTCTTATTTCTCACCATTCACGTCTGCATAGCAAAGAACCCTTGGTACGCTTGGTTGCATTTATGAGTCCCGATCCTACAGGCCTGTGAATCCAACCAATCAAAAAGGAAACAAGCTTGCTCAATAAAGTTGGTTACCAGGTTAAATTGTATCCAAATATCGATCCGACGACTGCGAGATGACAAAGCGTCTACAAGCACTAGATTAGAGTATGCATAAATTTCCATCAAGAATGGAGTTGGGAAATAATTTACATGTCCTGATATATGAAATATATGAAAAAGTTTATATTGACTTCAGACCTGTGCACTCATTGTTGCCATGAATAGATATCAAGGTAGCTCCTCTATCGAGGATTTATATATACCTTGACTTGTGAAGATGATTTCTCACATGCCATCTTGTATGATTTTATTTTGTGAGACTCATTCAAACATGACCTTGTTCTTTTCCAGCAAAGATTATATGAGGAGTTCCAGCGTTTGGTTTCGATTCGACCTCCTCATTTAAGTGCCTCGCCCTCTCCCAGTGGCAGCGGTGCTGTGGAATTAATCAAGAACACGATCTATCACTTGACGACAAACCCGGGTCAAGTTGACACATACATGCCCTCAGTGGTGGCCAAGCTACAGCAAGAGATACCTGATGAGGATACCATGAATAAAATTGTAGAAATTCTTATAGAACAGGTAAGGCTGAATAAAATAGATATCCGTCCACGTCATTTTCACACCCCCCGACGCCCGAAGGGCTAATGGGGGACTATAGTGGTGGGGTCCGTCCGTTCATGCATGCATGCGTCTGTCCTACTTAATTTCTGGACAATAACTTTTGAAAAACTGATTGGATTCTTTTCAAATTTGGTATATGGGTGCCTCGCCTCGAGATCTCGCCTGAGATTGTTTTTCACTCCATCTACCTGGTGCCACCTGGGGACCAAGTTAAAATTTTGTTTCCGAACTATAACTTCTGGAAACCTGAACCGATTCTTTCCAAATTTGGTAGGTGGGTACCTTGCCTCAACATCTCAATCGGGATCGTTTTCACGCCGATCCGCTTATAGGTGGGACCACCTGGGGCCATTTTAGTCAATCCATAACTTTACTCTTCCTTCTTTAGTCTTTAGTAATATACATTTATCGAACAGCTCTCAAACGCAAGCATTGAATTATTGTGTTGTGGCCAGAATTCTGCTGATTACTGTGTTCAGCCATGAACAAGGGAGCTTTCAGTTTGATACATGTAGGTGCACATTATCCGCGATAGGTAATTCAACATGTTTTTTGTCTCTTGAAGCAAAGCACAAGATTCGGATGATTCTCGGAAATTCAGTAGCCATCACCGTCTATAATTAATTTCCAACAAATTTCCATTCGCCTGAGAAATAGCTGAACATTCAATTTTATTATTAGCAGGTGATAATACATTTGACCTGCAATTTTTTTTAGGGGTGGGAAAATTGGCAGACCACGAAAGTTATCCTATTTTGAGCCCTGGTCATTCGCCTTGGGTACGCTGGTATATGCTACATCATTGACACGCTTGTTTCAGGGTGCTCTCATTCTAATAAGGTGAAAGTTCATCATGTTTATGATTATCATTGTTATTAACTATCGAAAAAACAACAATACCCTATTTCTTGCGCTGTTAAACTTACCTTCACATACTTTATTGCTATCGTGTTCTTACGCGATTGCCCTATTGTAATATATTACCACAGAATAAAATAGTCCCTGTACTGCCCCAATGCCCATGCGCGAGTACCCAGATCCCACGTGACCGACCACGTCACTTCCTTCTTCCCATTGCAACTTGTAGTGGAGGAGTCGTTGTTCTTTGTGTCTTGAAAAAAAGTTAACTTCTACATTGGATTACCTCGGAATTCCTGCGTGTTTACCTGGATATTTACCTTGGGAGTTTACCTTGGATATTTACCTCGATATTACATGGGATTTACTGTGATTCTGTGTGAGATTACTGGCCTGGTCTTCGTCAACATATCAGGGAGTATTCGGAGAGAATCTAATAAAATCAAAATGGCGTCTGTCTTCTGCATTGTTTGTGCTAAGTCAAAGCCAACTACGGATCCCCACTCCGCCTGTCCACCGTGCCGGGGGGTTTGGTGTGACCAGTACGCCAAATGTTCTGAGTGTGAAACGTGGCCCGACAACGTATTTTAGGAATATCTTGTCGGTTCGTATGCTGATGAAATTTTATCGCCGCCCGGATTTACCGGGGCTGAGAATTTGGTTGTATCTCCGCCTCAGTCTATCAGAAATGGGTCGGAGATACAGGTCTCGGTTGTTATGTCCGGTGCGAATTCGAATTCGGCTCGTGAAAGTTCTCCGGTTGTTGTTATGTGTCTCCGCCTCCCGCTAATTCTGTTATCGTTACGGCCGGGTTGGGGGAACAAGATGGCGGTCGTCTTGTCGAAAATCAGACGACCTTCACCTTGGCGGCTACCTTGGACCCTTCAACTACGACGTCATGTCCGACATCGGGCCTTCATTACAGAATGGTAAGTTCGGAGTTTTTGACTAATGTCCCTGTCAAGGATTCGTCATTTACACATGATTTAACAACTAATCAGCGCAATTCGTTACCATCTAACAGGTATACGACTGCTGCACCCATAAATACACAACACTCGTCCGTTGGTATTAATCCAGTTCCCGATTATGCAGACAATCGCCGTTCTCTATTGAACGTGCCGAATTTATCGAGAGCGCCTGTACATCTGATAAAGTCAGCGCCTCCCCGTTCTGCTATATCGGGACTGGATTATCGTGGACCCGCACGGTCTGCGTCTATCCCGGCCTCTGTGGATAGCTATATGCATACGAACTACCCATTAGTATCTACATACTTACCGGTATTATCGTCAAGTAATGGTACTGCAGCATCTGCGCAACCTACCTTTACTTATGCATCGACTGATATACAATATCAATCTACGTCACGTCCGATTTTATCGGACACTCATATGCAACCAACAACATCATACCATACGGGATCTTCACACCCTCAGGTATCATCGTTGTATTAGTAATGGTACTGCCGCATCTACTACAGCGCAACCTACCTTTACTTATGCATCGTGCAATCATTAACGTCATACCTTCCAATATCTACATACTTTGCGGTATTGTCGTTTTGTAATGGTACTTAAGCTTCTGTGCTAGCGCAAGCTACCTTTACTATTGCACCTACACGTAATAACACCACTCGGTCGTTATTACTCCAGGTTCCGGTTTTCAGCCCTCACAATTCAGAAAGGTCACCTCGGCAATAATAAATATTCCATGTTAAATATTGCGGAGGTGAACTGATTGTGCCACGGCATTTACCTCGGCAATTGCTAGAATTGCTGAGGTGAATTGTGGGGGCTGGGGTTTACAGAAATTCGCCGTTCTTTATTGAATGTGCCGAACTTATCGAGGGCTCTGCTACGTATAACATCGTCAGCGCCCCCTCATTCTGTTAAACCGGTACTGGAACAACGTAGGCCCGTCTTTCGGTCTGCGTTTATTCCGATTTCATCGGATGGTTACATGCAACCATTAACGTTGTACCTCCCGGTATCTACATACCTTCCGGTATCATCGTTATATCACGGGTCTTCCACTTTTGTTTCTGTGGAAGCTTCGTCTACGGCTGCAGTTACTTCCACTTATGTACCTCGTCGTGTGACTTCTCATGTTATGTCCCACTCGACGGGTGTTTCTTACGTTCTCATCGGTCCGTGAGGTATTCAATGTATGTACCACGCACCGATTCTGAGACGTGGAAGTTAAGGTTACATGCCCGCAGTTGCGGCCTAGCTATCTGCGGCGCATGTTTCAATTTACGTGGCATCAGCTTCCGATTTTACTGACATTATACGATGTATCACCGAGCTATTTATTCTACGATAAAGAATAAATGCCTACTTTATCGGGCTGTTTATTCTACGATAAGAATAACTTGCCTACTCCACCTTGTATCCTCCCGTACCTGTCCGTTACGGAAGAAAGGGAGGGGTGGCGCTACAGGGCTCATCGTATGCTATTGTCTCGGTTGCTTCTCCACGTCCGGCAACGTTGAATGTTATCAGTCAGTCTGGTCTGACATCACATTCGACTACTTCCGGTTATGCAGATCTTATCTTCCATTTCGGTCCTGTTAGGCATAGGGTATCGTATTTATCCTATCCTTTTCAGGCACTGGTTGTCGTGCATCTGCGTCTCCGGCCTAAATACCCAGTTAGGCCGGCTAACTCTCAACAGTTTCTGTCACGTCCGGTGAGGAAGTACAGATTATGTCACCATGATGTTGCTGATCCATATTAACAACTTTTTGGTGATAATTACGCAGCTATTGAGAGTAACTCGTCTTCAATTTGTGCTCGTCGGTTATAGCCCCTGGGGCACTTGTTATTTCCGTTCGTTCACTTTTTAACTTACTATCGTAAGTTGTGAAGACATCTGATCATCGTATACGTTTACGTATTGGTTTCGACCGTGCAAACGCTTACGTTGGTCACTACGGAACTGTTTATGCATTAGGATATTTCACTCCATTAATTGCTTCAACGGTTTCCGCTTTGACGAATTTCCACCTCTGTGTCTCGTCTGTTTAGTTTTTATACGTTTCGTATAAAACCTTTATAACGGTACTTCGGTAGTCTATTATTTATTATTACCGTTCCGAGATCACTGATGGTTTATTCGTATATCTAGCTGCCTGAAGTTCTGCCTATCTTACATAGAGCATTCTTTCTTGTCTACAACTTTTATCAACTTGTAAGTTGGTACATTGTTGTATTATTTTGCAGCTAGACACTATGAATTCTATTTCGGTTTTCACTCTGGAATATAACTCATTTTGTAGTGTCACAGCCTCATCCGGGTCATCCGGTCAATTTTACATTTATCTTGGGGTGTTAACGAGGGTCGCGCATGCGCTTTCCTTTACCGTCCTTGCCGGTTCCTCGTTGACCCATATGATTTATGTAGGCCGTGACGGTTGGGTGTTGCTGTTACGTCATGAACGGAGCATCATCACCGGATATGATTTTTTTGTCAGAATTTGGATCGATTCGTTTGATCCAAACGTTTTGGGTTTGTTTCGTTCAACTATTTGTACGTCTCATCTATACTCCAAAAATTCTGACAATGCTCCCCGAGTTGGTCATCTTAATGAAACGAGGAGAGATTTGCTACAGTTTCTTGGCGACGTAGTCTAACACCGCGGCTTGGGGACACCATCTTCGATGTTACGTGACCAGAAGAAACTACGTTCTAGCTATTCTTCTTGAGGTTACTTCCCTATCGCTGCTATACACTACTCCTGGCTTCCTCATTTCCGTTCTTCCTATACGAGGAGGGCTAATTCGGATTTGACTGACCTGGTCGGTTCCGTCTTTTTACGTGAGTATCCAGAGTGGTGTATGAAGCTGCGTCGCTTCGTCATCATTTCCTTCAGTTTGCTGTGGAGTAGTTCAGCAACATGTACGGGTTTGTATGCTGAAGGATACTCCTTCGGTTTCCATGACCTTTGTCACATACCGAGCTACCCCGGACTATTTGATTCCTAAATCTTAAACCTGCTTTAATTTCAATGCCTTAATCTCCATTAAGCTGCACAATCAAACGTAGAAAACGGAAGTTAAAACCAAAAGTTAACTCCCCTAGGAGAGAGTTGTCCGCCCCTAGGAGAGCTCTCCCACTCATCCCAGTGTGGTTACTATAAAAGGCACTGCAAGACTCATTCCAATCCTCTTTCTCCTGTTTGCTCTCGACAGTGCACATCTAGAAGAAGTGTTTGATTCAATTACAACTGTGGTTGTTGTTGTTTCGCTGGTTATATCCTTTACCAAGTGTGACTTGTGTTGTTTATTTTCGGAATTTCTTATTGCTTTAGTATGTCTGAGGTTCCGACTACTATTCCTTGTCGTACGTGTGGGCAGATTTTGTCCCCTTTGGACGCCCACACGGCTTGTTTTTTGTATGTAAAGAGTTGTGTTATCGGGCGACCACGTGCGCCGAATGTGTGTTATGGGACGCGTCGACTTGGAGGAATTATGCCCAAGCTCGACGTGCTTACCTTTTACATGCGTGTGATGACCCGTCTATTTCGGAGGTCGACAGACGGGTATTGGAAATTTCCCTGGTCAATGATATGAATGTATTGAGGTTCTCGACCGAGTTGGCTTGGATTTATCTCAGAGTATTCAAGGTCCAGTTTCACCCGCGTCGGTATATATTCCTTCCAGTGGCACTATTCTACAGGGAGATAATTCTCGGCTGTTTGACAGCTTGACCTGTACCGGTGCTGCATTGTCTGGGGTCTCTGCCAAACCCGTTCCATTGTCCGGCTTAACAAAGACCAAGTCGGTCTTGCCGATGCATTTGTCTCCGTCAGACAAAAGAATTCTTTGCCACATGTTATTTCGCCTTTCTATCGGTTTACCACATGTTTCTTCTAAAAAGAAGAAAGCAAATAAATATCGTCGTGTGTCAATTTCTCCGTTGCGGGTTATATCTAAACATAGTTTATTTATTCCGTTTCTCGATCTATGGAGGTTGTCGGGGCGAATGTTGGACTCGCTTGAGTCAGCCACGTGTTAGTGTCTTCGGACGTACGTCGCTAAAATTATTTTGCTTGTCGGAGATTTGAAAATTTTAGTACTTGATTTTTCTATATCTTGAAATGATCGTCTGACGATGTTTTTCTAAAAGTATTGATGAAATCTCATGCTTAACTAATAACACAGTCCTGCATTAGGGCAGTGTGTATTCAATTTGCGTCTCCACACAAACAATGAGTTTCGGCCCGCTGTGTTTGATGTGGGCTTTTATTGGCTCTCACCATTCCGTTTTGTTTGTCGGTCAGTATGTGAGCCTATTGTGATCTGTGCTATAAACGAACAGGTTTTTGTTTCGTTGATTCACGATTTTATCCATTGATTTGTTGTATAAATCTTTACGAGTATTGTGAATACTATCCTCGTTCTGACGCGGGAGGTTTTTCCCCGCCGTGAAAATCCGATTCTTTATTAGCAGTCCGTCAATGTTCCATGTTGTTGTATTTTTTGTTCGGACTTGCAGTTTTTGGTAGTTTTTCACCTTCATGCATTCAATTCTTTGGTCCTACCAAAAGGTAATTCTCTTGTTATATCAAGTATTATTATGTGATTTTGATATCCTGTGTTCAAGAGAGAACTTACAGAGGTTTTATCTGTCTTTCATGTTTACGTGATTGTTGCATTTGTGTACGTAACCACAATTCAACCCTATTTACTACGACCATTTGTTGCATTTTAATGAGCTTCTTTACTGATCTCTTTATGTAATTGAGGGTGTGTCGAACAACAAAGAGATCACGTGTTGGTTTATCGTGAGTGAGTAAACCTATTCACCCATTGTTTATTGTGAAAGTGTGCTATTCTTTGAAACACAAAATTCTGTTATTTGCATTGTGATTTGTTTGTTTCTCACCAAGTTGGTCCCATCTGTATACTGTATTACGCTTATAATTCAGATGGAGTTGAGCATTATTTTTTATTTTCCTCTCTCTGAGAAAATTTAAAATTGTTAGCGTGAGGGTGAGTGTATTTCTCCGGAAAATCTTTAGAAATACTCTCGTTCGACGATATGGAATGACACGCAAATTCGTGAAGTCTTCTTGATTACCGGTACAGTCTACAAGAACATCATACTGCTCTTTAGTAATGTACTTACCGTTTCTGCTTCTCGACAACTTGTTCGTGCTAGGTCATTTCAAATTCTAAATTTTTAATAACCTTACCTTCCTGCCGACGAGAGACTTTAAATGTATTTCCTCTCTTCGGGAATTTTAAATTTCTTTGAGGATATTTCTCGCTTACGTTGAAATCTCTTTGTTCTGGATGTCGGTGGTGTGACTATTTTTGGGTTATAAATAGTAACATTGTTTGTAATGTGAATATTCTCTCCATATAAAACTCCAGTACTGCTTTTCATGTACAGGAGACAAATTACATCGGGAGAGGTCATAATGTAATCATGTTCACTATCACAGTATTCATGTTCACTGACACAAAGATCCATAATACCAGTTAGCCCATTCAGCTTACGTGTGATTAGCGCTAGGAACATTTAATGTGTTCTTCTCTAATGCGTTTCTATTTTCTAAAAGAAGGAAAATAATTACAATCGAATTCGGGGTTTCTGTGTTGCAACTCTTTTCTCGCTTCGCACCTTTACGACGTTACATTACGTCGTCTCGTTGTCCTCGTACACCTGTACGTCGTTTCTCCCCGTTACGTCGTGTACTTTTATAAGTTTGTATCCTGCTCTATTATGAGCATGTATGTACATTATGTTGCGAATGCGGAAATCACTACGTTGTTTATCACACACAACGTTTCTCTCATTTTTTCCACGTTCCGGTACGCCATAACGCCGTGTTTCACGTCATTGCTTCATTTGCGAGATGTATATTTTATATCCATTCATCTTCGGGTTTTTTCGGCACTTCCTTCGATGCTCCATCGTCGGTCGGCGGCGGGAGTGGAAGTCCGTCTGTTTAGCGTCATCCTTCCATTTGTATCAGTTCCTCTCGGGTTTTTCACATGGTGATTTACTTAGGTGCGTCGTTGCACTACGAAGAGAGTTTTTTGTTCAAGCATTTTTGATTCCGGTTTTGTGTTGATAACAAAATTGTGTTGGAATCAACAGTATTTGGTCTAATACTGTTATGTGGAAAATGGAGTGGGTCTTTGGATTATGGACGTGGATAGTGATGGTCGTCGCCTGGATTGTGAAGGACGGTCTAGACTCTTGTAATTGAATTCAGCACAGTTTTGTGTTGATTTTTGTTTAACTCAGAACCATGTTGTCTTTAACACACAACATTTTGTGTTGAGATCTGTTTACCTTAGGATTTGTGCTTAAACGACACAATGGTTGTTCGTGGTGTACTTGGGGGACAGTTTTTCGACTTTCTCCATCAAGTACTTTATTCCCGTATAGACGGTTGCACCAGTTGTTAGACTTTGACTTTATGGTTCTATCATCATCTTAGGGCTTTTCATTTCTATGCAGGACCTTACTCACTACGTTCGTTTTTTACGGGTTCGGTCGCTGCAGCGGATTTATTTGTCCTGGTGCCGAGGACGTTATGCCGATCCCGACTCTGCCTCTATTTCCCTCGTTGCTGACTTCCTCCTTCATCTTCACCGGGATAGGAAGTTTCATATTAGCTCCATTGTAGGGTATGGATCTGCTCTGGCTAGGGTGTTACGTCTTACCTCTGGTACCGACATTAGCCGTAACGATTATATCTCTGCGCTTATTCGCGCCTTCGCCTTACAGTCGCGACGTACTCGCCTACTGTTACCGAAATGGGATATCGGTGTGGTTCTGTGTGCTTTGATTCGTCTGCCCTTTGAACCCTTTCTATCCGCTTCTCTAAAGCTGTGTCCTACAAGGCGGCTTTTCTGGCGGCTTTTGCTTTGGCGTCTAGAGTGTCTAAACTTCATGCTTTTGTGAGATCTTCCATGACTGGGACGGCAGATTGGTCTCGCTTTTTCCTTTCATTCCGTTTCCGGAGTTTATCGCCAAAATGAGTCTGTTCGCTTAGGTCCGTGCGCTCAACGGTCGTACTCTATCCCTGCGTTTTCAGACTTCGTACATGGGCTCGAAGACGACTCTTTGTTATGCCCTGTTCGAGCCATTCGCCACTATCTTACTCGTACCGATTCCGTTCGCGGCTCTCGGCGCCTGTTATTTCTGTCGTTTTCGCCCGTCTGCAATGCATGACATTACGAAAAATACCATTGACGCGTGGTTGAAGAAGATCATAAAATGGTCTTATCAATTGGCCATTGACGCCTCCCCGCTACTGTATACTGCTTCTTCCCATGAGATTCGTGCCATCGCTACACATGGCCTTGATGGAAGAACTTGTCCCTCCATGACATTGTTCAGTCTTGTGCCTGGACAGCAAACTCCACGTTCACAAATTTCTATCTGTGAGATATGTCGGTGCAATCAGATAGTGTGACCACGCTCGGGCCACTGGTGGCTACCCAGCACGTGGTAAGTAATTTCAGAAAAGAGGGGGGGGGGTGCAAAATTGTCACCATTGCAGCAAGGCAGCCATCTTGCTGTATCATCTCATCTCATCTCTCAATTATATCATGTGTCCACATTCAATATGATCATCTATGAAGGAAGAAATAAGTCAGATAGACGACCATGGGCTCTCTAATCATCAATCTAAGAGGCCTGACACTATGGTGAGTTTAATCTTTACCTTAACTGCGGTTTTGCTTGTGTCTTTCAGGTTGTAACTGACTTCCTTCTGCATGATCTCAGCTGCGTCACCTACGCTTAACTCACAAGATAAAGAACTGGCGTAGAGTTGACTCAGGGAGCAACCGCTGTCAACTCCTAGGCATCCTACAAGACCTACTCAGCTTCAAGAACCAAGTTGAGAAGTTGGACGTAAGACGGCGTGTGGACTGAGAATGGTGTGGCTTGGCGCCCTCTAAGCCCGGACAGTTTACGCTTCACCCGACCTTTAAGGTACTGCCAAGTATCTGCATGTATGCTTCGACCGATAGGCTTTAGCCCCACGTGTCATACAATGCCTACCAAGAAGACCTAGCAGCCCTAGGGGC
>JAVTVY010040156.1:0-19238 GCA_036873755.1 Hanleya hanleyi | reverse complement strand
ACACATTGTCGGCGACAGCAACGTACCTCTACTGCGCGTCTGTCCGGTGATAGGCACGTATGGAGCTCAAGTCACCCACAGTTTGAGGCATATCGTGTATCTACCGGTCAGTCAGACCGATATTAGCTCCATCGTCATCGATATAAGAGACGACACGGGACGACCGGTGGCATTCGAACGAGGAAAAGTGGTGCTGACACTTCATTTCCGTCAAGTCCGAGCGGTTCACTTTGCATAATGAAGGTGCCTTATCAATGCCATACAGCCAGTTACATCGATCATTACACCAAACAGGCCGGGGTAACTTTCCTGTCTTTGCGGGTACACGCATGCAACGAGGACATGGGCTGGGGAACATACTCGGGAGCATCGTCAAAACGTTCCTGCCCTTGGTGACGCGTGGGCTCAAAGCGATCGGCAAACAAGCGGTGCGCAGTGGACTGCAAGTGGCCGGTGATGTCTTGGGGGGTACGGCACCCAAAGAATCCTTGAAACGGCGGGCCAAAGAAGCGGGAGGCGTCTTGGTGGCCAAAGCACAACGCACCGTAGGGAATAAAAGAGCTGCCCCACCGAGACCACGCACCAGTCGACGACCGACCCAGCGACGACGCACATCGAAGAAGACAAAGGATATCTTTTCTTAAAGATGGCTTTCATCCATGCCGAGTCGTGTCCTTCTACCAACAGTGAATTTGATTTATGGACCGTCCCACCTACTCAGACCAGTGCCGAAGAGGGTCAGTGGGTGGAACATCTGTGCCTTTCCAGCATTACAGCCACAGGCCCCATTGAATTCACCATCACCAACGCAGATACGACCTACCTGGATTTAGCCCATACGTACCTATATGTGAAAGCTAAAATCACCAATAAAGATGGGACAGTCCTGAAAGCAGAGGCACCCGTGGGTCCAGTGAATCTCTGGCTTCATTCGCTATTCCAGCAAGTGGATATAGCCCTGAGTGATAAACTGGTGAGCGCCTCGACGAACACGTACCCGTACCGAGCCTACATCGAAACACTGTTATCCTACGGGCGTGACGCTAAAAAGTCGTATTTGACAGCCCCGTTGTTCTACCGAGATACCCCAGGCAACATGGAAGCGAGTCCTGATAATGCCGGCTATACGGAGAGAGTGGATGCCACAGCAGAGAGTCACTCGGTCGATATGATGGGACGTCTGCATGCGGACTTATTCATGCAGGACCGATACCTCTTGAATGGAGTACCTGTCAAAATACGACTAGTGCGCACAACGCCTGCGTTTGCCTTGATGGCCCCGAATGAGGACCTCGAGTATAACATTGTCATCCAAGAGGCAAGTCTGTTTGTACGCAAAGTGAAACCCAGCCCAGGTGTACAGTTCGGGCACATCAGAGCCTTGGAGAAAAAACCAGCCCAGTACCCGATTCCACGAGTACAGACCAAGGTCTTTTCCGTTCCTAAAGGCAATATGATTGTCAATCAAGAAAACCTGTTCCTGGGGGATTTGCCCAAGCGTTTAACCCTAGCCTGTGTGGAGAACGTGAGTTATAATGGGACTCTCTCGAGGAATCCGTTCAACCTAAAAGCGTTCAACATCAATTTCGTGGCCCTGCATGTGGATGGCCAACAGGTACCGGCACGCCCCTTACAACCTAACTTTGGAACGGACAATTACATCCGGAGCTATCTGAACCTCTTCACAGCAACTGGCCAAATCAACCAAGACGAGGGAAATATGATCAGTCGAGACGATTTCGGCAGAGGATTTGATACGGATACGGATACGGATACGGATTTGATATTTTGGAACATCATGATGTCTTGCCGGCATCATTGAAAATTGTTGACCGCTTCTCTCTTGCAGGAAACAAGCCTATGTTTATGTATACTTTTGTCTTTTTGAATTTGGTGCTAATACTGTTATATGGAAATGGAATAGGTCTTTGGATTATGGACGCGGATATTCTCTAATGGACGACGGCTGGATTATGAATGACGGACTAGACGCTTGTAATCCCACCTTAGACAACGATCATCAACTGAGTCTCATCAAGAAAGGCAACTTACGCTTGAAACTGCACTTCGGGACACCTTTACCGAAAACCATCAATGTGATCTGCTACGCTGAGTTTGACAACATCATTCAAATCGATAAAAGCCGTAACGTGCTGTGTGACTTCGCCACCTAACATGGATACAGACCAGATAACCACGGTGCTGGAGACTGACCCAGGAACACGTAGGGTGTTTCAAGGAGTGTTCGCCCGAGACGTGTTCCCATTAGACCGTGTGTATCCGGCTGCTTACGTCCTGAATACAGACCCGATGGATCGGCCCGGTCAACACTGGGTGGCCGTGTACTTGACAGAAGAGCAGGGTGAATACTTTGATCCGTACGGCCTACCACCCCTCCATCCCGATTTAACAGACTTCATGGATCAAGGCACAGAGACGTGGTGTTGGAATACTAAAACGTTGCAAAGCCTGGACAGTATGGTGTGCGGACAATATTGCTTGTTTTACCTGTACCATCGATGCCGGGGAAGACCCTTATCTACCATCGTCCACATGTTTGACGAGTACCCCAAGGCCGAGGACCGAGATGTACTCGTCCATGACTGGGCCGCCCATCATTTCAATGTACAAGTCCCGTTCTGGGCTTGAATTCTTTCAATGTACATACGCCCCCTGTTCTGGGCTTGAATTAATTACAAGCCCCTTGTTCTGGGCTTCAGTTTTCACGTGGTTGTTCTCACGTTGTTGTTGTTCACTGAATAAAAAATGAGATCTCACCAAAAAAAAAAAAAAAAAAAACCCTGTCTTGTGTGTTTTATTCATAATGCATCTGAAGATTCAGTCAAACTGAAATCAGTGGTGTAGGATGGGGCCAAAATATAACCCATCAAGGTTAGAATGCAAGCGCACTATAGTAAAAATAGAGAGCCAATGACATCAGCCCACAGACCAAGTACGTGTATTTGGTCTAGGTTTGGAGCGGCCATTTCATTGAGGTACGTGTATACGGTGAGTGAAGAGACTCGTCCAACACGTATAGATTATGACTATAAGTTCTTTGTATTCTCCGAACCTTGCCGAAAGGGAGACCGTTTGACCTTGGAGGTGACCTTTGACCTTTTGATCCGCGCGTGCGCACTGCCGGTGATGACGCGCACTTCCGGAGAACCCCCGCGCGCGCGCGCTGCGTGCTGGGGCGGGCCAGGCCGGTGAAAAAGTCCCGGAGGTTGAACATCCGGACGTCTAAGGACGTCTCTTTCAGTGGTCGGGATGTGACCCATCAATACCCAGAAACCCAACAGAGGTGTTAAGACCATGATATAACCTGCTCGGCGCATGGTTAGTACGAATGTTTCGGTGGTGGTGGTGTTCAATAAAAAAACTGCATGAAAACCCAAGTGAAGTTCGAATATTTATTAAGGTGAACAAGTGACCAAGAATGTATGTACAAGTATATAAGAACGTTGCAAACAAGAATTGAGGTGAACGTATGTATAGAGAGAGAGAGAGAGAAATCACAGTGGAGTATATAACAGTTCAACCGAGTCCTCGCACTGACGTATATCGTGTACTTATTCAATAGAATGACAAACAAGTTCATGGTGTAATGTATATATAGAGAGTAATTTAGAGTCCAAATATGTATGTCCATTAGAAAAGTCCGGGTATAATATATGTTCACAAGTCCAAGTAAGTGGTACTGATGCCATCGGCCAACACTTTCCGTTTCGGGTAGAAAAATGTGAAGGCATCTCGTTTCTGGATGTAGGTTCGCATCTGGTGGTCGACGACGCGGAATCCTCGGTTAGTGCCACTCGCACTGGTCTGGCTTTGGAGCACGTCCAGGTACAAGGCTTTGTCGATGTTGGGGTCACGCCGGTTGACTCCTTTGCAACTGAACTTATTGTTTCCATCTCCACCGTAACAGAAGTAGGTCTTGGACGACAGGGCGATCATGGCATCTCCGCTCCACTCCAGCTTAAACAGGCCCGGCGTCCGCTTGTCGTACTGGTAATGGTCACGTCGAGGTAGCCACTGGTCCCGTTCCACCTCATACTGTGCGTGTAACTCCGGTTTCACCAGGGACTCCCAATCCGCATTAGAGACGGCCATGTAGGCAGAGTCTGTGTCCATTTCCATGAGTTGCCAATCGGATGGGTCGAAATACACACCCATGAAATCATAGAGGAACTGGAGCATCCTCAGTTTGGCCACCTGGTATACCATACATCCAATTTGGAGGGGCAGGTTGTAACGAATAGTCTTTTTGGCTGAAGAGATTTCATAGGTATCATCATCGATGACGTCGACGGACCGAAACAGAGGCGAGTTGATCTTTTTGCGGGCTTGTTTGGTTGTACAGATATTGACGTTGACGTGCTTGTCTTGGTTGGTGACCGTTTTTCCATAGTAACCATTGCCCGTCAATTTCCAAGATTCACCGATGATGGCCTGACTAGGATCTTGGTCGCCTTGACGACGGGCAGACGTCACGATGTCGGCATTCCGCGCGAAACAGGCGTTGGGTATATACTGAAGGACTTGGTACACGCGCGTCACTTCGAGGCCATGGCTCATGTACCACTGTAGCAGAGGGGTACCCAGCAAGATTTTCTCTGCTCACGTACTCCCAATCAACATTCGACGAGGTTGTTTCAATACGTCATGTTCCTCAGCATAGGCGCCATGGTCTCTCCAATGTCAGCCCGACCCACCAGCGTGTTCTTGAAGATAGGCGGGCACTGGGCGAAGAGGGGCTTGAGATGGTCGGGAACATGCAGGTCGCATTCCACAAATCCATACAGGGTCCCGGAACGAACGGCGTCGAAAAGCTGTGGCAGGGTCAAGAGTGGTCGGCGACTCAACGGGTACTCGCGCGCTTTAAGGAAGTCGCTTAAGTGTGGGAGGGCCTGGCACATGGTGTGAAATTCACACTCCCACAGTTCGATCAGATCGTAGCCCAACTCTTTGACGTAATCTCCATTCTCCACCACTTCTGCTCGTAATTCTTCTGCTGATTTCCCACGTCGTTCGTTGAAGCGTCCAGCGCTGAAAGGACATTGGTGGCCGTGCCAGTAACACCCATAAAATTGAAATACGGTCGGTGTTCCTTGTACAAGGGCAAACCCATCGACGGGGAGTCGACGATCTCCTATGCGCTTCTCTGTGGCGTTGGTCTGATGGCGTATATAAATTCCCCGTCGATCGGCTTCCCAATCCAACCACTGGTCGGCGAGATGTTTGTACGGCGTACGTTGAGGTGTGAAATGTTGACCGTCTGCCCACCAGCGCGTATAATGCCCGCTGGGCATGGGTTGGGCGAGAGACCACAGGTACAGGGCATTGGCGTCAAATCCAATGATTTTGGCACAGGGTTTCCCACCGGGAAGCGTAGTGACATCCTTCTCATGGTAGCGGTGAAAAATAAGACTCGGTCCGCCGACGATGTTCTGTTTTAAACAATCGTACATGTCCTCATCTTTTTGTTGTATCAGTGAGAAGTAGGTAGGACACTCTTGGAAGAGATGGCGAAGCGCGAGACCCGGTAAACTCAAACACTCCTTGAAGATGTCCACGTGCATCTCGCGACGAAAGAGTTGAACCATTTTCTCGGCCGCTTCGAGGAAAGGGACCACATCTAAGTTGTTATACCACACCAGGAAATCTCGCAAGGTCTGCATGTATTGGTCGTTCCATACCTGCTGTAGTTCCCGGTACGTGTTTCCGGACATTCCACTTGCTTGAGATCGTCATAGAACGCGTCCCGGGGTGGCAACTGTGTTTCCTCCAAGCGGTCGAGCGTCGATATGTAGGTGTAAGGGAACCTCCCTTTGGTTTGTGCACAGTCATAGGCCTTCACCCACTGATCGTACCTATAATTAGGTGCTAAGTAGTTCCGTACATCCAGGAAATGGAGTGATGTGGTGGTGAGGGCCATGTGGTTGTTGATCTTTTTGATGATGGACTTGATGGTATCGGACTGGGCCAAGTAAGGGTAGAGAAATTCCTTCACCATGTTCAGATCGTATCGCCCCGAGTTGAATCCGAGCACCGGTAACTGGCTTAAGTATTGCAGGAAGCGGATTTTCAATTTCTCCGCATACGGTTTAGGTAAAGGCACATCCTGCAGTTGCAGCCCACTGTGTTCCATTTCCTGTCTGTCAAATATTTTCCCACTGTGCTCCATTTCCCCTCTGTCAAATATTTGCCCACTATGCTCCATTTTTTCTCTGTCAAATATTTGACCACTATGCTCCATCTCTGACTCTTCATCGTCACTGAACGCTACACCCGGTATAGGAATGCGGTCGTCGAGTTGGTCCAGTACGTCCTGGAACTTGGACACCAATAGTTCTGTACTGGCCGCACTCACTTCCTCTAAGTACTCCATCATCCGGGTAATCAAGTCATGGGCGTCGCCGGTGGACACGAAACAGACCGGTGCAGCGTCATAGCCAGGTACGTTGCTGGAAATACTCACACTCAGGGGAATATGGCGCTGTGTCCACTGTGTTTTCGCCGAGGCCGCGTCCATCGGTTCCAACATCGCCTCGAAATCGTAACATGCCCGGTAGGGGAAATAACGATGCTCTTCTGGTATGATGAGACCTTCATCGGCCAGTTCCTCGAAGATGGTGGGCGTATTATGGTACACGCCGCCAGGAAATTTCCGTTTGACAGTGTGATCACAAATCTTCTCGTGTCGATGTAAATCACGAAGTGAGTGGTGAAACACCCGATGGCATTGGGCACAACTGTAGGATTGCGCGTACAGACTCATATCATAGATCAGGGAAAAATGATTCACCCCGCCGTCATCAAAGATATTGACTTTCATGGTGGAAGCATACCGTTCTGAAGACCGATGCACCAATTCAGCCACAAATGTGTGATGACCCTCCTCCTCATCCTCCTTCTCTTCCCGTAGTAAACGGTACACAAAGATATTGACGTTGAACAGGGACTCCACGACATCCAAATTCTTGAATGAGACTCCCCGGAACTGCAGCGGATCTAGGTCTTGTTCCTCTAAATAATGTCTCCAATAGATATTGGCCCTACTATCACAAGTCTTGGGATGACATTCGTCCAAATGAATGGCTAAACACCGGAACAGACATTTCTGGTCTTTGTAGGGTCCATGTGCGCCTCCGGTTAATGCATACAGTCCTTTTCGATTGAGCAGCCAAGGGGGTAGTAGTACAGGAGCACCGATCGGATGATCTCTCATTTTGGTCACGAAAAATGTCACGTTGGTGACCATTTCCACAGTCCACTTGGTATTGGGGCGTTGCAACCGGGCCCATTCCAATGGGTCCAATGTAGTCAGTTGGTCGATGAGGGGCTCCAGTGACGCACGATTGATGATGGTGAATGGCTTGTCAAACACATAGGTATTATTGCTCGGATAAAAATATCGTACCTGGTCCGTCTCTTTGTGCCGTAGAATATAGCCGAATGTCATATTCACTTTGAATGCTGTCACTTGGTCTCTGAAAATGTTCTCGGCATAGTTAGGAAGATACGCGAGGTCCTGTAGCCGGAAATTATACAAGTCTTGAATAGGACGATGACGGTGGAAACATCGTCGGATGGTGCTCCAATGGCGCCGATAGATGTCACTCACAGGGTGGTTTTCGGGCAAGGCGTCAGCGGGAGGCACAGCTGGATCCTCAGGAAAGTCGTGCTCGCCTCTCGCATTCTCACGCGTCAAGGGAGATCTCGATCGGTCACGTCGCCTCATCCTGATCGTATATACTCCTGTAAAATAGAGCCGATTTTGACAATGAATCGGTCACGACTTCTTATTTCTTTGGAGGGGCAAGGTCAATAGGACTTGCGCATTTATACTACTAAAATGTGAAGTAGATTACATCTTACATAGGCCTTAAGACCGTGATATGCATATCACCTTGAAGTATTCTGGGGCATGGTCAGTACTTCCCAATTTTCCCTTTGTCTACTACTCGCCGATTTTTTATTTTTTTTTATTATTATTTATTTATTTATTTATTTCCTCGAGAGCTACAACATGACACCTCACTCTACCCAATCGGGCCATTAGTGCTCCACCAAGACTCCAACATGTCCACCCCGTATGGATTTATACATACATTGGGCTAATATCCCAGTTGAGTGTCTATGGGTCTATATGCATCTATATACAAGCCTACCCGGTACTTAAAAAAACATTTCATAGCTTTTCCCATCGTATTCTACAACCTCATAGCTCATAGTAAAATCCATAAAAAAAACACCACCACCCTATACACGCAAAAAAGATAGAAATGTGCGAATCAGGGAGATTACCTTTGCCTACAAGAGAAATTGAGCTAGGCCGAGTTGTCTCCCTTGCATCAAAGCGTATAGATGGGGCTGCCGTTTGAATGGCGCTATTAACCGGGGAAGCCGGGGAAATTGACCTTGGGCAGCCATTTTTCTTAGCGTTTGTTACATAAAACAGACCTGTACGGAATATTTCCACTCTTTTAAATCATCCACACCCAACAAAATTATATCAAACTAATTCATGCATTCAAATGTAAGTGATTCATATACCGCGGAAGACCACATGAAGGTCCCACCGATGACGTTCGATGAACGTTCGTGATTTTTCTTTGCTGGTGCAAACTGGACAATAAATGCTCGACACTGGGGTGGCACTGTATCATAGACTGGTCGCAATATATGTATGTTGGTGTCCATGGGTTGAACTATTTGGTGTAAAATGTCTGTGGAGCGGACACAAAACTATTGTGTGTCCCAACTAATCTATTGAGAACGTTTTGTCTGTTATTTCTGAAAATAAAGATCGTTAGATCCCCAAACTTACGGTGAAGTTCGAATGTCAATATTATAAGATTTCTGTCGTCTCAGAGTGACATAACATCCTTTAGAACTGTAATTAGGAAGATTTGTCTCTCCAGGGTGTCAAAATCCAGGTTATAAATCAAGTGGTCGCCATGTTGGTTCGGATCAGTCCAATACGTCGGAGGGGGAAGATGAACCAATCAAGGGAGGTAATAGTTCATTAATTAATAATCGACTGGTTACCTCCCCTGAGTTATATTCATCATGGAGCATGCATGTAATTGAAAGGCACAGAGAAAGTATTAAAATACTGAAATGGGTGATAAAGAAAATATATTTATATATCAACTAATATATATTATATATCATATACAATATATACAAATATATACAACTTATACACAACTTATACACAGATATATATATATACAAATATTTACATACGGGATAAATAAATATACTTAATCATCCTTGCAAAATTTAAAAAATCGCAAGCAATCGAGTCAAATTTGAATATACTGGATTGAATAATTTTATAAAAAAGTAAAATGCTTCATTAGCAGCAAAATAGGAATAACATTAACATTAAATGTGATAATGATATCAGATCTAAGGTATAATAATACAATTCATAAATCACGTATAGTACAGTTCAGAAATCATGGTGTTATGAATATGGTCATCAAAAAAAATTATATAGATAAAAAAATTCACAATATTTATCAGAATATAATGAATATAATGTGAATAATTTTTGATAAATGCTAATGGTGAATTACACAGACTATAAGAGAGAACATGTTTTTCATTACAAATATATGTACAAAAATTGTGCACGTATATACAATACTTGAATTAAAAATTTACACATATTTGATGGTGTCAGAATATGTACACTGGCAAAAACATTTGAACATTGCTCAAATTGAATTGTAAATAAAGTGTATATACAGTGATAGCATATATACAGACAAAGGTCGATAATTATATATACGGTGTATGTATAGAGAGAGATATAAAAATACAATATAATAACATTATATATTAATAAAATAAAAACTGCAAGTATAGACAACAATTTAGGCATTGTGTTGGAATATATAATGAAAAAGAAATGTAAAGCAGTTTAAGGCAATACCAAGTGGGAACTGTGACCATATGACCTAAAAAAAAAGGTAACCAATAAACATTGCGTCGAAATATGGGAGAATATGGGAAATAATTTGAAATTTTATAAATTTGGAAACGAACAATAATATGAAACTTCCACTTGGTATTCCCTTTAAACTAAATGAAGTTTGTCTTTACATTCTTTACAAATGTAATACTGGACGTCAGGAATTTTGTTTTCACCACTGCATGACAGATGGAGCCATGTACTGCATGCTTCACAATACAACCAGTCAATGACAGAATTGTCACCAGATGGTGGTATTTGTGAACTGCAGGTTCCACAAAGGCCATCGTCATCAAGGTCGATTTCGCCCCCGTCATCACTAGCATTTGAAGACAGGTCGTCTTCCTCCAGGTCACTGAGAATTGAATCACCATCACTGTCATCACTGTCTAGGTTTATATGCATAGACTGTACTTCTTCCTCTTGGAGGTTGTCGAGTAGCCAGAACTCCTGTACTGTATCAATATGGTTCCATTCACTTGTCATGAAATCTACATTGAACGGAATCGTTGGGTGATCCTGAAATGGGCCGTGCGTAATTGGAACTGGCGCTACCGGTACCTTAATTTGCTATCGGGGCAGCCTTCATTCAAGGCAAGCGACATCTTCCTCAAACTAATCAAAAATACATGGATTCAGGCATGTATTGGTTAATCATATACTATATTTATGTACTAGTGGAAAATTATTTAGTTATGTACTTTACAAATATAACATTCAATGAAAAACAAATAGACCCAATTGAGAATACAGCATAGTTTAGCCGTCGAACAATGCAAGGCAAAAACGGGAAGCATTTACGCTTCTTATACTACTGCCGTTTGCTATCCGGCAGTTACTAGTATCTGCCGGTGATCGGTGGCGCAAATCATAGATTAACATATCCCATCATCGCTTTAATCGGATAAGTGCTGTAGTTTTCATCAACTTTTCCTTCGAATTGAATTCTTAATAACTCAAATTTAAACACAGCTATGAAGGAAACCCTTATACTAGTTGCAGTCGATTGCGTACACTTCCATGGATTGCGAATCGTGTCTCCATTATCGCGATATCCGGTACTTCACCTATACTGTTCGGCCTTCATCATGCGGAGAAAATGGTTAGCGTGAATATAACCACAATCTAAATAGAGGAGCCTTCTTAGCGCGGGCACCTGTTATCGCTTTGTAGCGGTTTTATTTGACAGGTATTTTATCAGTGGACTATAGTTTATAATAGTTTTTTTTTATAGTTTTTAATCAAAACACCATTTCGTCTCAACAAAGATATCATAGATAAATAGATAAATGTTTTATTGCGTTTATGCCACAGTTGGACTAAGGATACAGATAAATACATATACAAGACCTCAATATCACATAAAACTCTTTCTTATGTCTCTCATTTAATCAGCTACATATAAGACATAATCATATATACAAACAATTCGTAAGGCCTAATTACCCTATACTCTACGCAGTCATAAATATATCAGGAATCTCGAGCTAACTAACAAAGGATGGGACATTAATTTATTTTATACCTTTTCTGGGCTTTTCAATTACGTGCGTATGACTCAGGGGAGGTAACCAGTCGAATAATCTTTAATGAACTATTACCTCCCTTGATTGGTTCATCTTCCCCCTTCGACGCATTGGACTGATCCGAACCAACATGGCAACCACTTCGTTTATAACCTGGATTTTGACACCCTGGAGAGACAAATCTTCCTAATTACAGTTCTAAAGGATGTTATGTCACTCTGAGTCGACAGAAATCTTATAATATTGACATTCGAACTTCACCGTAAGTTTGGGGATCTAACGATCTTTATTTTCAGAAATAACAGACAAAACGTTCTCAATAGATTAGTTGGGACACACAATAGACATTTTTTTTCAGGCATATTTTCTCATCGCATGGGCGGAAACAACTGCCGAAACAAATATTACCTCAAAGGCAGCAAACCAGTTAGCAATGTAAGCCTGAACAATTATATTTTCAATGAATACAAGGTTGTGTTGAGAAATATATCTCAAAATATGATTAATTAATGATTTTCCATCATGACAAACGAACACCCGACCGGCTTCCAACAAATATGGCGGCGGGTATTCGAAGCTCGAAGTCAGAAAATTGCCAAACTTCAAAAATTCAGATCTCATCAACCAGAACGTCTTATGTGCTCACAGTTATTGACTATATCGTAAAATATGTATACTTGCTAACCTTAGTTGGGTTCGTGATGAAATAATTTAGAAATAAGTAATTCGAGCACTTTTTGTGACATAGCAAAACGAAGAAGGGGGGGGGTGGATAATAGCATAGATATTATTAAAAAATAATCTATATGACATACGTGTAAGGTGTTGATTGGTGTTACTGAGTGATACTGGTCAGCTGCATCTCATCAATGAGGCGAACACGGTACTTTTGAAGCTTCACTTGCTGGGATGACTGTGGGCTCAGGCTGGTGAAAAACGGTGTAATAGGCTGGTGAATTTGCACTGGTAAAATGAAAAAAGTAAAAGGTTCACCACAGCTCATACAAGCAGGCAGGTGAGGCTGGCTAGAGGTGAGGCAGGCAGGCAGGCTAGAGGCAGGCAGGCAGGCTGGTCAGGTCAGGTCAGTCAGAGTGCTCCGCAGGGTAGTGCAATGAATCCACCACCCCACCCCTAAAACCATCGCCCATCCACCACCACCAGGCCGCATCCGCCATCTTAAACCCACCATCCACCACCACCAGGCCGCCATCTTTTTTCTCCACCACCAGGCCGCCATCTTAAACCCACCACCCACCACCACCAGGCCGCCATCTTAAACCCACCATCCACCACCACCAGGCCGCCATCTTAACCACCATCACCACCATCCACCACCCACCAGGCCGCCATCTTAAACCCACCACCCACCACCACCAGGCCGCCATCTTAAACCCACCACCACCACCCACATCAGCCGCCACAACACCTATAGATTATGTTTATTACTAGGACGTCAGCGAAATACTAGTACCCATCCTCCGTATGGCAGAACTGTACAACCCAGAACAAGTCTAGACATGCCTTGATCACGTGATCGTCATTGGTAAACCCCCACTGGGGAATCCCCCGACCCTCCACACTTCCTCCACAAATCTGCGCAGAAACACCTGCGCACTCGTCAAAATGTGACCTGTAAATGGTAGATACTACTACTTATATGGTACCTTGGCTTAGAGAGAGAGAGAGAGAGAGAGATCTGTATTGCGTTGGTTTATAGTGCCATAACACAAATCCGGTTGAGTTCCGGTTGAGCTGAGTTCACCACTTAAATAAACTACGCTCCTCAATTTGAGAACTTTGCCAGAGATGCTACAACTGAATTCCTCAGACATTTCACGGATTTCAGCTTATGCCTGTGCATTTTCTTATCAGGGTTCGACGTATGTTCTGCGAAAAATATTCCTCTGTAGATAACAAAAAAACTTATGAAGAATAAATTTATCAGTGTATAATTCTGTGTATCGGATGTGTGAGAAAAGATGAAATCGAGCCGTGACACGCGTGGGTCGAACCTTCGGTCCAGGTTTCTTACGGAGCTACAGATGTTATAGATGCTATCGGTGCCGTGTGAGCACCTAATGTGTTCCAAATTGCCATCATGTCTTCTATCTTACTTGAGCTCATCAGCAGCAATAAAGCAAGGTGGAATAACATGTAGCATTCAACTTGATGTTTGGGGCTGAACCATTGAGTCGAAATTCCTCATAGCCCTGACACCTGCATCTGAACTACGATTGAAATTCTCGTATTACGTAGGGATATTCATTAGGAAGGTGGTTTCATCTTTTGAATTCTTTGTGTCTATTTCCTGCCAGCTGATGTTAGTTCACATCAACAGCCGTGTACGTTCGGATATCGGATCTATAGTCTATCTGATCATGCGTTCTCAAAAAGTTTACAACCGACATAGAGGTATTTACTAGGATAAAAGTAACTCCGAAAATGGAAGTCATTGTGATATAATATTCTATGTCCTACTCAAACTTGTATATATAGCCGACTGTATACTCAAACTGTTTATATGTATTCCTGATGATGGCATAAGCACAGCCGAAATATAGAATATTATATCACAATGACTTCCATTTTCGGAGTTACTTTTATCCTAGTTTATGTGAAATTGATCTGTGGGAACAATGGATAGAGGTATTTGTTGTGTACTAATTTACCGCTGAGACGTCTTTCATACCGAGTCGAAACCCCAAGATTGCGAAGGTTTTAAATACAATTCTAACCAGAACATAATTGAAAATGAACAAATCAATCGACATGCATCCTCTGTCTCGAAACGGTTTCCGTCTTGGTCCGGGTGTTACATTCAACTCCCACCACAAAAACAGTGTTGCCAGGCTTGCACGTGCAGCAGTTGTTGAGCTGTTTTCTTTTGCAAACGAGCGCGGAATGCGACTTTGCTGAAGACACAGCACAGCATGAACAACTATTATAAAAGGCAGCCGGGAATTCTTGTTTACATGTAGCTTTACCAAACGCATCTGCATATGTCTGCTGCCTTTCTGAAGTAACGAAGAAAAATTCAATAATGGGATTACACAGCCGGCACGTTTTACACTGACCTAATATGTCTCGTGCTTACCATGGATGCAGAGAATGACGGTACTGTGAACATGCATTTCACGACTACGGCCCTGTAGATTGGTTTTGGCATTCGGTTTCTATACAGTGTATAACGGGGAACATGTTCCTGTGTTATTTGGCGGAGGGAGGGGGGGGGGGTGTAAACGTACTCACCCCACTCGTTTGCGGACAATAAGCCATAAGAAAGTGAATATAATATTGTCAGTACATACCAGAAGAGCATTTCACGACTACGGCCCTGTAGATTGGTTTTGGCATTCGGTTTCTATACAGTGTATAACGGGGAACATGTTCCTGTGTTATTTGGCGGAGGGAGGGGGGGGGGGTGTAAACGTACTCACCCCACTCATAAAATGAGGGTTTTCAGGGTTTTCTGTAGCGTAACAAATAGTGATTTTTTGCCCTATAACCTATATTTGCACACGACACGCAACACATTGAAGGTTAAAATCATCCTCCCTACAGCGCATGTGCCATTTCACAGGCTCATTTTACATCCCTGCCTCCAATAGCGGAAGTTGACCTTTACTACGTTGCTATGACGTACAGGGGAAAACCCACGTACGCACGGTTCAGTTTGAATCCGGCCGAACAACTCCTTCCGTTTTGCACATGAGCGAACTACTTTTCATATGCTCTGTCCAGATAAACAGGGAAAATAATCTCCAGATATTTTTTTTAACGCTAGGTCAACAGCGGTATTATGCAGACTTGAAAAGTGATCAAAATGTTCGGCAAACATCTATTTTACTATATATGATGCCATTTCCGGCGATGTGCGCGCGGCCGGGAATCCTGTCCAAAAATCTGACTGGCGGCTGGTGTATTATTAGACCCCCAGCGAGGTGTTTGGTTTAGAATGCCTACCTAATACCCGCATGGTCGGGTGCCTGTATTACAAGATTACAACCATTACACGTTCGTTAATACTGTCACCTTTCCAGTGATTTTTTTTCATTTCTAGGTCACTGTATATTTGACTACATCAATAAATACCGACCGTTTATGAGAAACTGAGTTGACATTTTCACCAGATCCTGTATATAGTACTTTTCAAATTGCCCATAAATTGTTAATCTCACATTTAATTCAGAAATGGCAAACGGTGTATTCAATATTATTAATCATTGCAATAGTTACTCCATTTGTTCATAATCTATTCTAATAGGGATACTAAAGTTAGGGACAACTATAATGCCCCTCTTTTTTCATATTAGCCCTGCTACATACGACCAAATTTCCACAAATTCGGTCTCGCTTGTCACGACGGTGTATATATACCAGGCCTGAAAAAGAGGATTTCTGTCCCAACAGTGGCCTGACAAACCTTTTCTGGGCTGCCCAGAAGAGAACCAGATTGGGGACAAATCGGATAGTACGATGAAGGTCCTCCTGTTATCCGCCATGTTTGCTTCTATCGGTTGCGTATTTATTACAGATATGCGCCTTTTTATCAGATCACTGTCACACATGGATATGGTTTGTCCAACAAGTAGCATGTGTTTATATATATATTTTATTACATGCTGTTGGTAATACTATGATCTTTCGATTATATGGACGCGGAAATTCTGAATGGACGACGGTTAGTTATTGAACGTCGAACCTGGCGATTGACAATGATTGACTACCATTTGTCCGTGATATCGATAATCTATGACGTTTGAAATAACTTTCAAATTATCTTCATATATATAAACATGATGAAACTCCAGTACAGTTGTTTCATGTTCCGAGCCTCAATCATATGGGGAAGAGAGGGGAGGGGTGGAGCGGGGGGGGGGAGGGAAGGAAGGAGAGTGGACTATCACAAGCCAGCAGGTTAATATAATCTAACTTAAAATTTTATTACATATTTCTTGATAGGGTCATGTAATTTATACATCGTTGTGACGTAAATCATTTCTGCAGGGGGTGGGTTTATCTAAGAAAAATACCAATTTTAATATCTTCTCTTCGTGGGGTTCTGCCTACACCACCAGTAAAAGACAGGAAAACGACAGAAAATCTCGTTTGTATGACTCCGCGTCTTTTGTAGTGATTCATTATGTCGTTATAACGAGTAATGTCGTTGTGGCGATTCAGTATGTCGTTATAATGAGTACATACACAAATAAGGGAATAACTATTCTGAAGATGGGAAGTGGCGTCTTTAACATTTGTTGCCTGCCGCCGTCCAATGACTTATCTTGTGATAATGGAATTAGTGAGTTGTGGTAGCAGCGTTAGTTTTGACTTCTCATTACGAAAGAATTCGGACAGGGAGACCGTCCAGGAGGATATCCTCTTAAACCGGTACATTTATTCTCGTCGGTCAACCTAGTAAACAGGCGCGGCGGAGCTAAGGGAACTAGCGGGGGCCCGGGTTCACGATATGAACAGAGAGAGGCGGGGGAGAGGGAGGAGGAATACCTCTTTGGGCCCCCCAAATAATTGTGACTGAAGTGCCTGACATGGCAGTGTGACTAACGTCACAGGACCTACGAAGTAGGTTAGGCATTAGGACTCCGACGCGCACTTAACTCTTGGAAATCCCTCCCGTCCCAAGTTGAAATCCTGCCTATATTAAGATGGACACAGCCCAAATCAGAATCACCAGTGATTTTCATCAAAAATCACCAAAATTTTCATCAAAAGCAGGTCAGCTCAGAACTTGCTGGTAACAGTCCCCTAACGCACCTTCATGCAAAAAATCAAGGTTCTAATATCAACGGTTCTCCTTGTTTTGCCAACGAAAGGATTCGGATGGACTGACTGACTGACAGTAGTATACAAAGCATAAATTGAGTCCGATTGACCTCAGAAATTTGCATATTTTGTGGAGGAAATGAGGAGGTGACAGCCAATCAGAAGCGAGTAAAATTTGACCTCAGAAATTTGCATATTGGGAGCGGTCACGGGGTGGCTCTCGTCCAATCAGAAGCGAGTAAAATTTCACTGGATGTATTCCTCCACGGTGATGTGGTCCTGGCGGTGATGCGGTCTGCCTCCGCGGAGAAAAAGTAGTCCCTAGACTGGAAATCAAAATGGCGGCTGGTGGTGGTGGTGGGTGGTGGGTTTAAGATGGCGGCTTGTGGTGGTCGGTGGTGGGTTTAAGATGGCGGCGGATTGTGGTGGTGGGTGGTGGGTTTAAGATGGCGGATTGTGGTGGTGGGTGGTGGGTTTAAGATGGCGGCTGGTGGTGGTGGGTGGTGGGTTTAAGATGGCGGCGGCTTGTGGTGGTGGGTGGTGGGTTTAAGATGGCGGCTTGTGGTGGTGGGTGGTGGGTTTAAGATGGCGGCGGATTGTGGTGGTGGGTGGTGGGTTTAAGATGGCGGATTGTGGTGGTGGGTGGTGGGTTTAAGATGGCGGCGGCTTGTGGTGGTGGGTGGTGGGTTTAAGATGGCGGCTGTGGGAGCCCGAATCATAACGGACTGAAATTATTGAACCAGCACAGGGGCTTGGACTAGAAAGAAGGGGAGGGTGAGTGTTTTTGCATGATTGCAGATATTTGTCACTGTCGTTGGCGACCCTGTGCGACATGTTACTACTTTTACATCGGTAAAAGGAATAACATTACAGCCCGAATCATAACGGACTGAAATTATTGAACCAGCACAGGGGCTTGTTGTACCATGTTAATAGGATCAGTCTAGCATCTGTACCACCCTAGGGTCGAGTGTTTATTGTCCCGTGTATCTCCGCAAGAAAACAACAAACAAAATGGCGGCTCCAGGATGGTGTGGGGATGTCCTTTCCATATCACGGCGTCGACCGTAGCGCCATCTGCACACATTGACGCAAGGGAGACAACTCGTGTGGCCTAAGGATATGGAAATAGCCGTGTTGGAGCTAGGGGAGCCACAAATGGTCCAATGGGATCGAGTGAGGTATCAAAGTAAAGCTTATGTGAAGGGGCATCTAATGGGCTGGGTGTGGGGTTGAACTATCGGCCTTCTGCGCATGCGCGGTGGCCGAAGGGTATGAAAATAGCCGTGTTTGAGCTAGGGGAGTTACTAATGGTCCAATGGGGTCGAGTGAGGTATCAATGTGAAGCTTAGGTGAAGGGGCATCTGATGGGGTGGGTGTGGGATTGAACTAGCGTCATTCTGCGCATGCGCGGTGGCCCAAGGGTATGGAAATAGCCATGTTGGAGCTAGGGGAGTACCTCATGGTCCAATAGGATCGAGTGAGGTATCAAAGTGAAGCCTAGGTGAGGGGGCATCTGACTGGACTAGTGGGGTTGACATAGCGGCATTCTGCGCATGCGCGGTGGCCCAAGGGTATGAAAATAGCCGTGTTGGGAGCTAGGGGAGCTACTCATGGACCGATGGGGTCGAGTGAGGTATCCAAGTGAAGCTTATGTGAAGGGGCATCTAATGGGCTGGAAATAGACGTGTTGAGAGCTAGGGGAGTCCCTAATGGGCCGATGGAGTTGAGTGAGGTATCAAATTGAAGCATTCGTGAAGGGGCATCTGATGGGTTGGGTGTGCGAAGCTCTCGTCCAATCAGAAGCGAGTATTTCAAATCCGTCCCAGAGCTCTCGTCCAATCAGAAGCGAGAATTTTGACCCGGTGCATTATGGGACATATCCAAGATGGCGGCACGTATGTTCAAGATGGCGGCACATCCGGTGTCGAAAACTGGCC